>VZTU01006169.1:0-85075 GCA_013400835.1 Zapornia atra | reverse complement strand
AACAAGCCTCACCTATGGGGAAGCATCCAAGCCATAACTCCATTCAGCTAGTGTAGAACAAGGGAACTGTGTTTTGCTTATCTGCTTTGAAACAAAATATTTCCAGGAAAATAACAGAATTTAACTGAAAATTATTTCAGTCAAACCAGCCTCAGAAGTCAAATCTGCACAGAGAAAATTGGCAGCGGGGAGGAGGCAGGATGGGAAGGGAGGCAATCCTGAGATTTGCTGACATGCCATATCCATGATTTAGTCTAACAGTTAGGACCATAATCATACCTCTAGGCTGTGGCAGAGGAGAGCATGCTGTGCAGCTGAGAAATGAAAAAAAAAAAAAGAGAGAGAGAGAGAGAAAGCTCTTTCTATTTCCTTTCCTTGGGCCAGTTTGCCAGTGTAAGTTAGATCACTCTCTGATGACAGATGGCTATAACCCCTGGAGGGTCAAGAACCCTAGCCAAAAGTTCATGAAAGTCCACATGAGGGTTTGCACTGACTTTGCATGCTTTTGGTGGTTTGGGCAGTTAAACCCCAAAGAGAGACAGAGGGCAAAAGAGGCAAAAAGATTTTTAAAGTAGCTTAAGAGAGTTGAGTTCTTGGTTGCAGAATTGTCTTCTCTATCAGAGATGCAAAGCACTGACCCTACCTCCCAAAATTGGGTCCTAATTTGAGAGCCAACAATTTAGAAGAATTACAGGATACAATGAAAGAGGAAGATGGCCAAAGGAGGATGCATTTATTTCTATAGTCTGCTGATTTCCACCCTGCAACGAAGTCTAGACGTACACATCAACTGAATTCAAAACATGTCTCTGTGTAGTATCTAACCAGGAGATGCTCTTTCCATCTTGTTGCGTTCTGCATCCTATTCAGCTTAGTTCTGGCAGTTTATAAGTGACTAAAAGTAAGAAAAATAAAAAATCTGGGGTAGCAGAAGTACATTGGCTAGATCTGGGACACACCTATCACGAAACAGAAGGATGTCTGTGAGAAGGATTTGCATTGAATACCTAGTCAGTTCACTGCTTCTGAAGGCTGTGGGAATGTCACTGCTACTGTTTCTGTAAATTTTTATCCGGTGGCAGTACTTGTAACCTAACACTGCCACGGGCACATCTGGCAATGCTTCCCGGCCAAAACCAACATCTGCACAGACATACCCCTCTGAAGAAAACACTTACAGCAATGTATGAGGAAAATGCCACTGCAGATAGTCAAGTAGGAAATACCTACAGTAATAATTTGGATAGATTATTTCTCATATAGTCTCTTGCAGCTGTATACCAGCTATACCGTACAGCCCAGTAACCGGATGCTGCTTGTCTTAAAACCTTTAAAAGAAGAAAATACATAATTTCATTATTTTAAAAGATATGTGTATCAAAAGCAGTAGCTCAATAGAATGTGCTGTGTAAACCTAATAATAGGAAAATCTGAAGTTGAACGCTCAGTGCAACACCGATACCATTCTCATTTGCTTTTTAATATCGTACATGTGCAGAAACATAGCATGTTGTCAGCCAAGAATAGAAGCATGTTGAGAATGAAAGTACATCTGATTTCTTAATAAATTAGAAGGAACTCCTTTAGGAAAAAAAAAATCAACAGAAAAAAGACCTTACAGTCACTCTTAGATGTCAAATACCATTAAATACAACTTTGCCTGGTGCTAGAGAAGATAAAAGCTGTATTTAAAAGCCTTGCCAAAAATGTCCTTTTCAGTACTAATTAGCATCAATGGTCAAAGCCGCTAGAGCAAAAGAAGAACAGAGAGAGGGAGGACAAGAGAAATAAGTACCATCACTGACACTAACAAGATTTTTTTAAGCTTTGTCTCATGATACATTAAAGGATATTTTTCTTTTAATATAATGTCCTAAGCTTACAAGCACCATGAGCAGATGCCCTTCTCAATCTGCTCTAAAATCAAGTCCAATAGCACACAAAGAAAAGCCACAGCAGAAACTGCCACTTCCTAGAGTTTTCCCAGACAAGAAATTAGCAGTTCTATAGCATAAAATGAAGCAGAAACCTCTTTGTCATGTTTGAGAGCACTCTTGGTTCCTACTTCAGGACTGTTCAGCCCACGCCCCAGATCACAGGGAAAAGATTAAAGTACAGTTAAAGAACCTAGCAAAGAGAAATGAGTCCTCACAACTGTGTGGCTTCTGTCTTCATGCTTTTTACAGTCGTGTGAGGTTTATGGATTCACAAAGTGGGGAATCAGCAATCGCGTGCACTGGGAATTGCAATGGACCTATTTTTGTTTGCTTGCCTTTTTCAACTTTGACTGTGCAAAACAAACCTTTGTTAGGAAGTAGAAAGCATTAAAGGTCGAGAGATGCAGGTGTTTCTGATGTTTCAGAGTGGAAAACAGGTTATCAGGTCTGTTCAACCACATTGCTAAAAACAACTAAATCTTATCTTTTGGAAGCACTGGTGACCAGCCTCTTCACTTTTCTTTCTTTTTCCTGCTACCTCCAACTGTGCACCTGGCATGGCCTCAAAAAAAAAAAAACCAACCCCAAACACCAAGCCAAAAAAACCCCAAACCTTTTCACTTGCATCATCACCTGCATTTCATTTGCATTCCTTTCCACAGTTTAGTGTCTTCCAAAAATACAGGGGCTGCTAATTTTCTGTTAATGCAGAATTAAGTCTGTAGCAACTGTGGAAGCAGTGCAGTTGTATGGGTACAATAAGACATGAGAATTTCATAATTATTGCTAGACCAAAATATGGGTCAGAGCCTAAAAACTGATTAGCCCCTTGAGCTTTTCATGTCTCTTCTTGTCATGAGTGACATGACAGGAGAAGAATAAACAAGCCTTCCCCCTCACACTCAGCATATAGGCAGCCTGAGGCAAAGAAACCCTCTGTGCACAGGCTGGAGACAGCACTGGCATGATAGCTACACCAGCTTTCCAAATCTATCCTGTCATTAAGTTTCAGTCCTTTTTATGAGGGGATCCTCTTTCATGTTCCTTTCAGGTTGACTTTGTGCCCCAGATTCCATGGATTGGTGCTAAATGCTTGAACCAAACTTCCCAAAGATGAAAAACTCAGCATCTTGCCACTGTTTGGATTTATTACTGGAAAAATCATCAAGAATACCATGCAGGACATTTGAGATGCAGGCATCCTGTTATTATGGACAGGATCTCTATGTGATCATTTTAGAGCAGATAGAAATGGCTTTACTCCCCATCAGTCTTGTGTGGGAATCAATACCGTGAGTCTACACCTCATTGTTCAACTACTGAGTCACATTGCATCTGCTATTTCAATTTCATGGATGTTCATGCAAATAAAGTCTTTTCCCTTGTATTCTGAAACAGGGTGTGTCAAAAGCCCAAGGGACTGTTATTAGGAAATGACTGCAGCGTATGTAGTGAGATAAAGTCAGTCTCTTTTTCATGTAACAAAAACTATCTTCAGCATTTCCACAGCAGACCAGACCAGTGAGGCACAGCATATGAACAAGCACAAGTTTGATAGGATGCACCCAAAGTAATGTGAGGTCTTGACTGAGTCATTTAGCAAACAACCATCTGGACAGCTCAAGTCTGTATTAAAATACGCACAATAGCTGACAGGTAGGGTACATTCTACAATAATGGCAACAATCTTGAGTAAATAACTCCATGGGTTCATAGGCAAATTTTTATAATAACTACCAGGTTATCTTTTCTGAAGAGAAGACTTAAGAAAGCTTTGCATTTTACCACATTCAAAACCCCCAAAATAGCCTGAAAATGAAAGCACTCCTACATTTTTTCCAGTTTTGAACTACAGGTAGAACATTTATCTAAGATAGTGAAATGTGAAGAGTTTGATGTGTGCTTACATGCACATGCTACACATTTAACTATATCTTCCACTCAACACCAGATATGAAAATCAAAATGCTAAGAAAGAAAATTAGGGTTGCTTTGTATGGCAGAAAAGGTTATTTTTACGTCAAAAGAAAAAATTCCTACTTTAACAACATTTTATGTTATTCTTCATTTCTTTTTAAGTAACTGAGCTTTGCAACTGGCATGACAGGAAATTATATTATTACTTGATGTTCATTTTCCCTTATTAATATCAATCAAACTGCTGTTAAGCAAAATTAATGCCCCATCCAGATCTCTGTGGAAATCCAGCTGGCTCATACTCCTCGATGGGTACCAGAGCCTCAAATTGCTGAAGGTTCATCTGTATAAGCAGGTCCAACCCACGTGGGATGAGGAGAAGATGAAGGTCAGTAAAGATATCCAGTTCTTTCTCTGTAAATGTGTTTTGCTTTACATCTGAAGTTGAGACTACTAATGGCTTGATGCAACACCAGAAGAAGCAACATGAGATTTTTCTTTCCAGCATGTTTCATGCAGTCTCAGAAATGCTTTTTGACAGCATCTCATGTGTTGAAGAGGAATTCTTCAATGTGCAATCAGCAAGGGGATCTCTGTAGATGCAGGTTGGCATATGGTATCTCAAATTTCTCGGTGACAAGTGGCATGTTAGCAGAGCAACAGAGTAGCAGGGAAAAAGACATTTTGCTAATCACTCCCTGTTGCCCACACCCTCAGGCAGAATCATATTGCTTTATGCAGATGAGCTCATAACAGTTTCTTCAATTTAGCTTTTATATAAAAAAGTGCCAGCTCCTAACGCTATGTCAACAGGCACCCGAGGGCCTTCCACTTTACATTGCAAGTGTATTACTATTTAAAGATGAGCTTTTAGCTTAACATCATTGCTTGCCTTCAGAGTTTAATTACCGCCCTCCCCATGAGGCCCAATGAGCCATCCACTCCTCCCACGGGAGTTCTGCCTGGCAATGATCTTTAACTAAATAAGTAAATGCCAAATAAGCACTTCTTAAAGATGCAGTGCCTTGTTTTCTGCCCAGCTTTGAAGCCTGCAGAAGCCAGGCTCTGATTTGCATCTCGCTGGCAGCAAGCCATGCTGAATTTAGCGATCTCTGTTATAAATCTCATCTCCAACATAAACTAGAAAAGAGATTTAAAACCCAGAAAACTTTTTTCTTTTACTGTTTCTTGTGCTCAATTATCCTACATCACTACCTATAGGCAGACATAAATCACTGAAACAAGAGCCTCTTGTACCCCCAGTCACACCATCTGTGTCTTAAACAGCTACAGCACGTTAGACAATCTGCATTTCCCACAATACTGCTCCAAGTGATCTTCCTGCATTTCTTTCCACCACCTCTGCCTCTAATAAAATAACAGCATTACAAAATGAGTAATTCCCTTGAAATAAATATGCAAGATTTAAAATGGGTCAACATAGATGCACTTACTTCTGCAACAAGCCGAACTACTGGGCAAGACACAGAGGCTACCAGACTCAGCAGTGTCCATAGAAACAGGAATTTAAACAGACTTTTCTTTTAAGAAAGATATAACAAAAATTGACACAAATGGATACTTCTGAGACATGGCAGTATTACAAAGCAGCTATAGGCAGAAAAGATGATCCTAGTGCTTGGAATCCTACACCCAAATATACAGTGGCACCCACCACACAAAAAACAGCCAGTGAGAGATGAATAAACAAGAATCTAGGACCCACCAGCTGTCAGTCATTCAGCAAACCAAGAAAGAGGAAAGAAATACAGCACTGCTGTTGCCAAAGCTGTGAAGGGGACATGATGTATACCGTCCTTGCACCATTTGCACTTCAAAGCAGCACACACAGCTGTGACTGAGCTGGAAAGGAATGGACCAGGTGATCTGCTTCACCTTACTTCTCTGCTAATAGGGAAAAAAACCCCAAACCACTCTGGCATATCCTAACAGAGTAGTAATCACATCACTTCATTATTTCAAAAGGTCCAGACATTGGTTGTGGTTTCTACAGTACTGTTCAGCACACTTTGCGAATGATATTGTGAATGTCTCCCTGGGATTTGTGCCTGGTTTCAGAAACAAAATTCAGAGTGGCTTTAAAGAAAAGCGGGTCTGAACTTAAAATGAAACTTTCCAGCACATGATTATATGACCATAACGAGTTGGGGGTTTTTTAACAGTTGCAAGAAAGTGCTTTCTTCCACTGTGTCATGGAATATAAAATCACAAAGTTCTGGACTAAATAAAAGTACTTCTGTTAAACATGGAGAGGGGAAAAATACTATTGTTTGTGCATCAGGTTGGAAGAACACGCAACCTTCCAAGAAAATGGAGTCCACAACAGATTCCCTGTCTTCAGAAGAAAACAGAAAGCTACCATTTCTTGCAGGGTCCCTATGAATTATGGATGTGTGGTTATTATAGCAGCAGGCCTCCAGCAACATTTTGCTATAATGCTGATTTTATTCTTTTTTACTTTTTGTAATTTATATTTATAAGAAAAAATTACAAGCATCAAAACTCAGGAATGTCCTTAAAATAGCTACCGGCTCTCTGAAGGTGTAAACCATAGTTGAATGAAATCAATTCTTCTTCATCTTTCAGCTTTTATTTTTATATTGTGTTCCTCACCAGAGCACCTGATTGTTTTAGAAACACTAAAATGAAAACTAAGCATGCATCTCTTCACCTGTCAAGTCCTGTGCATATTGCAGGGTTTGTTTAGTTACTGCAGCAAAGCCAAGCCAGGCAAGCGATTGACTTCTTTTCTTTTTCCTTAGACAAAATCATTCATGATAATTTCAGTAGGAGGACATGGTTGTCTCTTTCAGTATGCAGTTTTAAATCTGTATCTCCATTCTGAAGCAACAGAAATGTACAGAAATTATGTCCCAACACAGGTTCAGTCCATTCCTTTGAGAAGATTCTTCACTGGCTCGACCAGATATGGAGAATGGCATCATAATGAGCGCTTTGCTGCCAGTACACTTCTTTGGACAAGATGAATCTAATGAAGTTATTCAGGTATGCAGATCCTGGACAAAGATCAGCCATCACTTCTGTCCTCCATAGCACGCTGCTTTTGAATATTGAATAAAAATAAAATTTAGGAAAAGTTCCTCCTGAGCTGGGTGTCTTTTCAGGCTTATATTTGATTTTATTAGCAAAGAGACTAATTTGCACGAGTGGGATCTCTGTTGGCCTGCCCGTGGCTAAAGAGCGTGGCACCTCGTCTTTAAGCCTCTGTTCTCACCGCTGCAAGGGAGCAGGGTGAAAGACTGGAAAAACACTGGAAGCGAGGAGTAAGCAGATGCACAGGAACTGCTTGCGGGCACAACCATGGAAGAGGTCACTACTGCAATGGTAGCAAAGGGAAAGGTGACTTTCTTCACCCTGCATGGGCTCTTCCCTGGAGGTAAGGGCAGGAATGCTGCAGCTAGCAGGAACGCCCAAAACAATGCGGAAGCCAGCAAGAGACCTTGAGCCAGCCCAAGCAGAAGGATGATAAAGCAGAGAAAGACAGCCATGGTGGATGATGGCTGCTACAGAGCAGCGGTGAAAGATTCCATATTTTCTGGACTTTAAGCACCTGTTGGTGTGGAGAGATGCCAGGAGAGGGCAGGGAGCAGGGCTCTTCCATCACAGCTTGTTCAAAATGGTCTTGGCTAGATTGCTGTTAATCTGTGGACTATCCTTTGCTGTTTCCCTAAGTGACTTCCTGCTCCTCTCATGCAGAAGCAGAGAGCTAAGCGGGTCTCTCATGTTATTAAATCACTGATTTTAAAGAATCTAGAAGAGCGTCAACAAAATTCCTCAGGTTTCAATGCCGTGAGTTAATAAAAAGAAGCAAATTCACATTAAATCATCCCTTAAATATTGATATCCAAGTATTAAAGAATCGGATCTTCAAAGAACATGAAACTAAATTGTTATCTTTTTAGCTAAAAAAAACCCTCATGGTTTTTCTCCATCAGAAAAGATGGCCTTTAATATCTCTACCAAAGGGTAAGTGTATGTTTCACCAAAAGAATACTTTGAACATTAGAACTAATTCAGCATCAGCTCCCACCTTCTTAGGTTTTTTATACATCCTCACATGGTACCCATCAGGCCCAAGCAAAATACAATCCCAATCAAGTTGGACTGAATATGCGTGCAATGTGTATGCAACGTCTTTAATAAATACAGCAGCGTTGGTGTGGTTCCTGCTGAAACAAAAGCTCTTATCTTGCTAAAAGCTAGAGAGAGCTTAGAGGGCATCACAGAAACTAACTGATGGTGTACGGCAGCTGTAAAATATAGCCCCATTAGTCAGAACTCACATGGAGAAGATTGCTCACATATCTTTCAAAGTGATCTGCCATGATATTCTCCCTGTTTTTATACAGTTAATCTGTCAGGGACAGACACTACCTGTATTAAATATTCAAACCTGGAATAATTTTCTGTTACGAAGAAGTTGCCATATTCCACTACTTAAAAGTTTGCAAGATGTAATTCTAGTAAAAGTTCAGATGAAAATTTAAATATTTAAATAAGATATTTAGAGATAAAATATTCATTATAAAAATATTGAAATATTTTAAAATAATTAAATTAAATAGATTTAAATAAATTTTAATATTTTAGTCACCATCCCTGGATGTGTTTCGAAAAAGTGTAGGTCAGGTACTTAGGGATATGGTTTAGCATAGGACTGGAATGGCTGGACTTGATGATCTTAAAGGTCTTTTCCAACCTTGTGATTCTGTGATATTCACAGAGCACAGTAAGGCCCAACATGAGTAAAAATACAGGAAGGTGGTTGCTTGGACCCTTATTTATTCCCCTTCATGCTGACTTTAACATAACATTACACCTAACATTGGAACGTGACACCTAACATTGGAAATTGCTGCCTTCAGGCATCATCCAAACTTCAGGATGTGTTGCAGTGATTTCCTTGCTGAAAACTGTTTTCCCTCTATCAGCTCCGCTCACGATAAAGACTAAGGCAAGAGTATTCATCAAAAGCAGCTTAAGGGCCATGGGACTGTCTACAGTTAGAGGAGCACAAAGTTAGGGAGTGAATTTCTTTTAACAGCTTAAAATGTCTACATTACAGACACCTATCAGGAGTTCTCATCCTGATTTGAAACAGTTGGGAGTATTACACAGCCCTAAGACTTAGACACTTACTCATCTCTGTGTTTTAAGAAGAAAACGTCAGAATTTCCTAAAAATATGTCAGCAAGTGCATCATTCTGGAAGTCTTCAGCTATTTTCTCCACATTCAGTAGTTACATCAAAGAGTTTCCTATGCGCTACCCAATTTCTTGACAATTTCTTTCTATCCCAACTGTAAAATCAAACCTCCCCTGTGTTCAAAGACCCTCGTTGCACGGTTAAACGAAAGTGGCAAGTTATGCCACAAGTAGCACAAACTGAAGAGCTGGATGCGATTATTCAGCCTTCTTACAGATTTACTCCTTCACTAAATATGATAATGGTATTATTTTATATACATACTATAATCACTGAAATATGTCAGCTATCTGTAAACGAGCATTAAAGATCAGATAAAACCAGATTTCTTATGTTTCAGACATGGATTACTGTTAAAATCCAACCCGGAAATTGAAGCAATCCTAAGCATCATTTTTTTTATCAGCATTACAGCTCCAAACCATCTGTACTTAATTGTAAGACAACGAATTGTCTCAAAACCAGTGAGGATTAAGCAGACAAAGCTCCTTATGGATGGTTCATATTAGAGAAATTTAAAGACTGCTAAGATCACAGCACTTCTTGTGTACTTGTTTTATTTCAGTCAAGTCCCTGTGTTTATCTTCTTCTAAAATGGAAATACACACAGCACGTTGATCATTGCTACAGCATCAATAAGAGGTTTATGAGGGTCTTAAACTTTGATGAGAAATCTACTGCTAGCTTAAGAGCTTGCTGACATTTACTCCTAAAGTTCATGCCAGGCAAGAAGACTGACCGTGACCTCCAGTGTTCCACTGACTTCCTGAACTGGAGAAACTGGGCCAGTAGAGTAGGATGGGGAGCATTTTGCATATCAAGCTTCACATACAGGAAAGCAAATAATTCCATTTACACAGAATGAATAACAGAGAGTTGGTTAGAGCAGGTTGAAGGGGAGCAATGGAGATGTCAAGTCACCAAGTGGGTCACCCAAGCACAGATTCTTCAAGTGTGAATGGCATGATGTCAATCTCCTCCTGATGAATTCCTGCAATATACTGAGCAGCTCCACAGCTTTTTCACGTTTCGTGGCTATTTAGCTATGCTTGCATTCTTTTTAATACCTTCTGTTTGCTAGCCATGATTTGTTTCAATCACTGGATAGAAAATACCACAGTATTCTTCACTATAACATCACCTGCTATGTCTTATGAAGAAATCTCTAGTTTCTAAACAGAAAAACACCAACTTCTTTTGTTTTTTTCCATGTCTTTAAGTTCCTCTTTTTATACTTTTACTCTCTTACAACTCTATTTTTTTTCTCTTTACAAGTTATACTTCTGTTTTCAGATACAGTTATCCCAGCTGACCACAGTATTTCTCCTATTTGCTGCTGCTTGCCTTCTCTCCATCCATTCTTTAATAGTCTATATAATCATTTTCATAAAAAGGAAATTCTGTCAAACTGAGAAAGAGAGCAGGAAACGCAGTGCAACAATCAAGACCTTTAAAGAGGCTTCCAAAGTTGTTTTGAAGAGAACGTTATTTGGAAAAAAAGATAAACCTCCTTAGAAAAAAAAAGAAAATCAGGCATTCTGTAAAGCACATAAAAACTCAGAAAAAGCTTTAAGTGGCATACCTCCTGGGATCTCTTATGTAGTGAATGAAATGAATTTACTTTTAAAATAACTGATAAAATATTTAAAGATGAGTAAGATGTTACATCTAAACAATCTACTATTTCAAATAAACAGGCATATTTTTAAATATGGTAATAATAATGGTGTGTCTGGCATACAGACTACTCTAAATGTATTTTTGTATCATACAAAAGCTGTATGCTATTGGCCGAGTGCAGATGAAAAGTCTGTCTTCAATACATTTTCTTTCATGTGTTAAATTGGTACTTGTAACACAAAAATGCAAAATACCATCTAGGAGAGACAGTAAGCAATCTCATTTCTACATTTTCTCAGTTAAGTGTTATGTTTAAGATTAATTTGAGATTCACACAAATGGTATCTGACTTTTTCTTTTTTAAAAAAATGGCTTTTTCCTCCTTTTCAAAGACTGTCATTACTAGCTGTTTTTAGCATCTGTATTTTCATTTTAGGTATATGTGTTTCAAAACCTATAAATGGTTTTAAAAATAGAGAAATACAACAAGATTTTTGTCACTTTTTAAAGCAAAGGTAGCTGTACAAGCTTGAATTTAAATAAAAAATTATCTTGCTTGTAATTTTAAAAGATGACAAGGAGAGTTACGGTGATCTAGTGTCAGGAATAGCAGCATAAGTTCCCTCTGTGTGTGCTGAAACGAAAATTAGTCAATGTATAAATCTACAAAGCAGCACATCCAGATCAAATGTCTGTAGCCTCATAACTTCTTTGTCTCAAACAAAAATGTTTAATCTGACTTTTATCCTCTTTTTTATATACACACTTGCCAAACTGTTCTGAGAAGTAATCTTTTTAAAGGTAGATTTGTATAGATAAGCTAAAAAAGGACATTATGTCCATACCTCCAGAGAGACAGAGCTTCCTGAGTGAGACAGCTCAGAAGAATCACATTAATTTTTTAGTTGGCCACAATCATGAGTTATCACTTCCATACTTTTAAATTGGAATCTGCTCTACAATTAATATAGAAGTTGAACATTATAGACCTAGTAGTATTTTCAAGAAGTACATTTTTAAAATCATGCTTCTTTGGAAAACAAAACAAACAACCCTCAAACTTCTAATGTTCTGTAGGATATTTCTTCTAATAGTTAATTTCATTTCTCATGCCTGTTATGCGTTATTACAAAAGGAAATAGTGAATAATACAAAGAAATTCTTATTCAGGTATTTTTTTCAGTGTTAATTTCTACTTTATACCTCTAACTGAACTTCACTGACTTATTTTAGTTAGACAAAGAAAATCTGGTCGAAATGAAGGACCATTTTCTTGAAATACTTTTTCCTCATTTTCTTACATTTCTTTTTCACTTGGGATCACGAGAAAGACTGCCTATATGATTTGATGCACAAAAAAGTTAGGTGTCTTTTATAATGCACAGCTCACCTGTACATATGGATGACACAAACCCAAACAGCAGTTTCTTTCTTGTCCATATGCTGAGGCAAGTTCTACACAGACCACACCAGCTAATGCTATAGTTCCCATATGCACACACCACACTACCATCAGTAAAACTATTACAACCACAGGGGTGGGGGGGGGGGAAGTAAAAAAGAGAGAAAGCCATGAGAACCACAATGCCAAGCTGAGTTCGGCTTCCCAGCCCCAACTGCTGAGATTCCTTTCAGCCCCTTAGGAAAAGTCATTGAAAATACCAGTAAGTGTGCATCATGCGCATATTCATCCGCTCATTTAATCAAAAACCAAAGATCTTTCAAATTTTCTAGACTGCCTAAAGTGATAAGGAACTCCTCAAATAACTGGTAACTTCCAGCTTCTAAAATTTCACTAGGATTCAATGTAGGTGCTAGCCACAGTAAATACTTTGAAAAAAAGTTCTCTCTTATTCTAGACAAGCAACACCAGGGCTGTTAGAGATACTTAAAATTCAGATAAACTTTGGATTATCATCAAACACTGCAGAATAATACAGACTGTAAAACAGAAAACTTTCTGGGGGAAAAAAAACAAACACAAGCCACACCTAAGCCCCAAAATCCTCCATTCATTGAAGCTCCTCAAAATGAAAGATTTTGACCAACAGCATCCTTGCTTGTATCAAAAATAGTGTGGCCAGTAGGCCTAGGGAGGTGATTGTGCCCCTGTACTCGGAATTGGTGAGGCTGCACCTCGAGTCTGCGGCCCGTTCTGGGCTCCTCACCATAAGGACCCACTGACGTCCTTGAGAGCATCCAGAAAAGAGCAACAAGGCTGGTGAAGGGGCTGGAGGGCAAATCATATAAGGAGCAGCTGAGGGAGCTGGGGATGTTCAGCCTGGATAAGAGGAGGTAGAGGGGAGACCTTATCACTGCCTACAGTTACCTGAAAGGAGGTTGTAGAGAGGTGGGAGATGGTCTCTTCAGCCAGGTGACAGGAGATAGGACAAGGGGAAATGGCACAAAGCTGCGCCAGGGCAGGTTCGGATTAGATATTAGGAAAACATTTTTCACTGAAAAAGTTTTCAGGGCCTAGAACAGGCCGCCCAGGGAGGGGGTTGAGTCACCTTCCCTGGATGTGATTAAAAAAAGGGTTGATGAAGTGCTTAGGGATATGGTTTAGTAGAGGACAGGAACGGTTGGACTTGATGATCTTAAAGGTCTTTTACAACCTTGAAATTCTGTGACTCTACTATCAAATTTACCATTAAAAAAAAACAAACAAACCAGAAGTACTGAAATATTTAGACTTGTCAAAGCAAGGTACCATATACTTTGTTCAAGGTTCATTTGAGCTGCACTGACAGTTCAGACATTTTCATGCCTCTTCCCTTCCAAGCCAGGATCTTCAGTCCTGAAGAGATCTCTTAGGATGCGCCACACTGACTCAAGGAATGTGTTTGCCTCGCCTCCTGCCTTATAAAAGATACTGCTCAGAGAGGGAATCTGGTCATCAAAAGCAGTGCTGGGCCACCTACATGACACTTTGAAATGGTTAACCTATTGCAGTTGTCTTATAATACAAAGTATTATTATAATCTTATAATCTTTATAATTACTACATATGCCAGTGGGATCCTGTTCTGTTTTCTGCTGTACAAAGGCACACGGGCATTCAAGGTCATACAATACCCAATCCTGTGGATTCAGGTGGATAAAAACACTACTTATGCATAAGAAGCTAAAACCAGAAATAGTAAAATCTTATAAAACTGTGAAGCATGAGAAAAACAGTGCAGTATTTGTATGATGGTTAAAATATTACATAACAATGAAGGTTTTGCAGATATTGCTTCAGAGCAATATAAAGACATGAACATTTATTTAATAATTAACTTGGTTATAATAAATTCTTTATAACCAAACCCCTCTAGTTCTGGAAACCAATACAATGAAGCAATTAAACTGATCTTTAAAAAATCAAAATATGAGACGTCTCTTTCTGTGGCTAGAAACTCCTGAAATACCCCCATCCCCTCCCCCGAAAGAAACATAAACTGCACATATGAAACACACAGCTCAGCTTTTTAACAATTATTAAGAACAAAAATTCCAACTACATGGTTATACTACTATTTCAATGTAAACACCGCCCCTAGCATCTGTGAGTATCTCTTAATCCAAGTTTATAATCCCTAAATATAAAATGGGATTTTGTTTGTGAGTCATGACTCATTTCCTAGTATCACCTCTGTTCTCACAGGAGAAAGAAAGAGAGAAAGAAAATTTAAAAAAAAGAAAAAAAAAACCGTTTCAGATTTATAAAAGTCCTCATTATGTCCTGACTGCCTTAAAACGACAAAATCAACCGAGGAATAAAACTATCAGCCTGGAGGATGCTAAAACCTGGACATGATGCACCTGTCCCTTGCTCTCTAAATTGGCTCCCTACTGGATATAACATCAAGCGTCAGAGCTCAGTCTGAACTTCAAGCTGCATAATGATTGGCAACTGGGATCCCTAAAAGACTGCCAAAAGCTCGAAGACTGCTTTTGCCTCCTCTAACATTCGACCACTAAGAAGAATCGCAGACACAAGAGCGCTTGTCTAGAGAAGTTTTAATAGCGTTTCTCAAGACACTAAAATTCTGCAGTTCATGCGATGTTAATATAGATTTCAAGTGATTGTAAAATATTGACATTAACTGCCCAGTCAAATCAGAAAGTCACTTGTTAATTTCATTCCTTTCTCTTTTCCATCTAGAATGTGCTTTGGTGAGTCTTCCCACTTTTTTTTTTATGAGATACTTTGCCCTTAGGTTAGTTTCTCCTCAATTTAGGATCTGATATCATTATCCATCAACTCTCATTTCCCCCAAGGTGTTTCTTTTTCTTAAAGCTGTTCCTTTTCCCAGCAGCCCATTCTGGATTTACTTGCATCAGACTTTGTTCTCCCACTTTTCTGTTTTTCTCAAATCATCTTCCTCCGTTCCTTTTCAGTTTATCTACCACTGCCCATTCCTCCCCCATATTCCTGCATGTTTTTCCAAATCTCTGAATTCCCTCCGCCATGTATACATACTCATAGTTCTGCTCCCAATAGCTCTGTCTGTCTCCCCCTTACCCTGTCACATCTGTCAAACAAGTTATATCGTATTCCCTAAATAGGATATAGATCTCTCAGCAGGGGATGAGTGTTGGTCCATTCTCCTCGGGAGCTGCTTGTTACTGAGGTGGGGAAACAGAAGGATAGCTGGTTTTCCCTGTTCCCTTCCATCCACCTGCTGGGGAAACCATGTAAGCAAAGGGATTAATAATTCTCCTGCCCAAAATGGAAGAAGAAAGAGCCTACATAACTGGCCTAGGCAATACGGAGGAGTGCTGGGGCACTGACCAAGTGATGAGAAGCTCTGTTAACTTTCTCTGACAGCAGATCAAAGGCAACAAAAAAATGACTACAGGAGCTAGGCCAGCTGAACATCCCAAGGAAGAGAGCAGCCCAACTGGTCAAAATTCCTGGGAAATCAATCAATCAATCAATCAATCAATTCCAATCTAGGACCACCCCGCAGACTTGGAAAACACTGGTGTAGCAGTTCAGACCAAAGTCTTCCAACTGCATTCTTGCAGCCATTTACATCAGAGAACCAACTCAAAACCACAGAAAACTAGAATGAGATTTATCTTGTCCGATATTGACCGTTTGAGATGATCAGGTAGGTGGGCACTTCTAATCAACAGAGAGAGTAGGACCTTTTCATGAGGGGATGTATGCTGTTCTGAGGACTGTGCCTTAGATCAGGGTAATAAAATTACTCACCTATTACTACAGCTTATTACAGGAGGAGACCAAAAGGGCTATTTTTGGTTAGATACTGAGAAGATGGTCCTTCTTCCACCATATACAGTGTGTCACTTTCCTGCTTTGAAACACTACCCCAGTATGGCAAGCACTCCTACTTTCCAATGTGAAGCAGAAAGTGATTCTCTAAGGTAGAAAAACATAACACAGAAAGCATTAAAAGAACTTTATATACTGTTGGGATGCAATAAAACTTCAGTCAATGACGATGAGGACTCTAGGTTTGATTTAAACTGTAAAGAATCCTATAAGACAATGAACTTCTAGGGAGAGTCAGCTCTATCTGGCTACATTTTAACTACACCCTTAAAAAACATTGTGTTCTGAGTCAGAGCAAAACAGTTTTATGGAATCTGAATTGACACATTACTTAGAAAACTGATTTAGCTGTGGTCATAACTGCTCCAGGAAAGTAGTTTCTCTACTGCAATAAACTAGGTTTATTGAGTAGTTGTCTAGTAATCAGTCTGCAATATGATTATTATTATTTACCATCACCCAACTTCACTCTTAATTTAGCAATGGTTGACACATGAACAAAATTGCCAAAAGATTTTTATCTGTCTTTCACAGTAAAAATATTTTCTGAAATAATTTGAGAAGCATTGAATTTTCACACACACACACATTTATTTACATACATATGCAGACACACAATTATATATTTTATTTCAGAAGACATCACAGCAGAGTAAAGACTTACATGCTAAGTCTGCTTTGGTTTAACTGTTCCAGTCAGCTCTCCTCTGTTAATTCTGATGCCTACAGTTGTTTGTTTCATAATTCACCATGTGAATGCCTGCTGGAAGTGATTTTAATACCTGATTGCTCTTAGCTTCAAGTAAAGGAACGTCCTTCATCAGGGACAACAAGATGGGGTTGGTAAGAATTTATGAGCCAATGGCTAGATGTGACTACTGGGTAGAAATCACTTTTATTATGTGCATAAAATGGTGTTTGGATTAAAGGACAACTACATTTCTCAAGATGACAACCAATCCAACACCTTAGACAAGAGAATAATGCTTGCAGTTTGGTGCTTGATTTTACTGGTTTTTATGTAGGTTTTCACTTTGACTTACCTAAGAATGTACGGGAAAACTGACACAACGGCTATCTAGTTCTCTTGTTTCATACAAAGGTAAGTTTGACAAAAATATTTTCTGTAATATAAACATTGAAACCTGCTTAGATACTGAAGATAAGACTTTAAAATAACTCTAAGGAGACATGAGTCACAGCAGTTTCTTGATGACTTTCCTTCAATAACATTTCTGAGAGTAATCAAGGTGGTCTCAAAGGTGTTATTATCACAGGTTTTAATAAAGTTAGCTGATATTTTCTACCAAAATGTATGCTGCTTGTAGCAATTAATACACCTTGCTGTTGCCTTAAAGTTACGGTTTGAGACATAATAACCTGATAGATCTATCCTAAAATAACGCTTTTAGCTACTATAAATCTTATGCATGTTGCTGTATGAACAAATGTAGTCACAGGGGTTTTCCTGTAATTATTTTATGATAATATTGTGAAGAACAGAGAGGAAAATAATAGTGAAGACTCATCACAATAAAACCCCACCTTTTGGAAAGAGAAGACATTTGAGGAGATTTTAAGGAAAAACATAAACTCATCCAGCATTAAGGGATATAACAAGAGATAATCTGGAAGCTTGAAATGTTGCTACCACTTCCCTCCCACACATATCAAATGACATTTTTACATTACAGTTCCTCTGTTGGTAGATCCAGTTTAGAAGATCCTCCCTATCAGCAGGTTTCGACACTCTTCCTGCCCCATGTCCATGATGGTTTCTACTGACTATCACAACCCAAAGCAAACTAATACCAAAATTAGTCTTTTCCATTATTGTTTAAAATGGAACATTTCATATTCAGAGTCTCGTCATGCAAAGTTGATCACACAACAGAGCTGCCCATGCAAAGTGAAAGGAGTGATCAGCCAGGAGAAGAATCCTAATGTGGAAGTACAGCTCTAGGTATCTTAAGGAATCATTTTACTATTCAGGTCTTAGTAATCACACCAGAGAAACGGTTAAAGTACTGGGTAATCTCCTGTGGAGGGGCAACGAACAAATCACTTGAGGAGAGTGGGAGGAAGGTCAACTGGAAAAATCCTCTGACCAGACCTGCTGTCAGAGAAACTACATGAAAAAAAAGATCAAGGACTGTGATGAGCAGGAATGGCTTACCTTGGAAGGTAGGACCAGTTCCTGCCCCGATGCCCAACTCTTGGACAGTTAACCCCACTACAAGGTGGTTCCATTGTAGCCTGCTACAATGTACAACATCATGCACTAAGCTAAGCCAGGTGACACAACCCTGCAGTGGGGCTGGAAACCAGAGTAGACATCTAGAGCTAGAACTCCCTTGCTGCTCATCTAGAGCCCTTAACTGCTCTGACCTGAGTGACTGCAGCTGCTCTGCAAAAAGACACTGCTCTAACAAATCAGGGATTTGTTTGGAGGGCACAATCAATGTATGAGCATTTGACAAGCTATGGTCACCTGGAGTTTCTCTGCTCTTCCTTTATTATGAGCTTTGATTAAGCAGCCTCTCACCAGCAAGTAACCGCTTTTTCCTGAAGTACTCAGGTATACAAAAGAAATTATTTGTATCAGGTGGAACATGACTCAGGGAAAATTTGAAGTGTAGCCTAAACAACTGGGAAAAAGAAAGAAGCAGAACAAAGTGCCATATTTATAAAGATATTACGATATCAAAGATACAATTAAGTAAGAAAGAGTTAAACATTTCTGAAAATGTCACTATGCTCAAAGCAGCTACACACACCACAGAAATCTCTCCTACAGTCTCAGAGGTGCTAAGATTTCCCTTGAGAACATCATCTGTATCAGAGTTGCGTAATACTCCTGCCACAAGTGTGTATATGTGTTTTAGGACAGCCAGAAAGGTCATGACACGACTAAGAAGTATCTGATTGCATTTTTAAGTTTAAAGACTTCCTTGTCTTCTCAGCCATTTGTGAACAGCTTCAAAGACAGAAATAAAATTAGTCCAGTGTAAAAAGAAACGTGCCAGGGAGAACAAAATTATGCCAGCTGGTTTTTGCCTTATGTTCTTTTGCTATTAGACCTCAAGTTTTTTAAACACAAAAATTCGTATCATAATTATTCAGTTGTGGTCTTGGAACAGATTTTGTGCTGATTCTATTTAGACACAGTCAAGAAAACATTTCTTGACTGCTTTTTTTCCAGCTCTCATAAAAAAGTCATCTCCTAATTTATTTTCCTCAGATTTTTTTCAAAAGATATATTTTAGTACAGTAAGACTTCTCATTACAGGTAACTGGACGCCTTATGTTCCAATAGGAAGTACTATACCTTCTTCCCTTGCAATTGTTTCCCTCCTAAGCTTTTTATTTCCCAGGAATTTAGACATCATTTAAATGCTGGTCCCTTAACTCAGTGCTGCTATTTCTGTCTAATTAAAAGAGACTGTAGTTGAACATTAATATTATTATACATTTCCCTCCTTTCTCCAGTCAAAAATCCCTCACAGGTTAAATGCTTTAGACAGGAAACTTGCTGCAGATTTCAAGGAAAGCTTTCTTCAAGTGCTCCAAAGATGCAATTCGATACAATTTCTAGTTCTATACAACTTCATTTTTTCTCCCTTCAGCGGATATTGTCCTTTGGAAACACAAAGAAGAACCTGGAAAGGTGGGGTATGGCAAAAACATGTGTAACTTTGAATTTACATTCCTTGCTGATTCTCAAGAGAAAACTGCTATAATGTGAGCAGGAAGCTGACTCTGTACAAGAACTCATCACAGGTACCAAATGTCAGTTAAATCTCTAATGGATTTCCTATTCAAGATGGAAAATAACTGAATAAGTAACTGTAGGTATATATTAATTTAAAGTTAGCATAAACTGGATTGCAGAGGACATTTAAGTGAGAGCTTTGTTCTGGCCTCTGCCTAGTTGTAAATGTATAAAATAAGTCCACTACAATGTAACTCTATGTTAGACAAACAGGCTAACATGACTTGAGTCCATTCATTTGATAGGAAAGGACTGTAAACCTCTCTAATTACTGGGAAATTTCTGTAGTGGGTTGGCCATGGCTGGAGGCCAGCTGCCCTCAAAAGCTGCTCTACCATTCCTCCTCTTAAACTGGACAGGGGAGAGAAAATATTATGCAGGTCTCATGGATCAAGATAAGAACAGCAAGAGATCATTCTCTAGCTACCATCATGGACAAAACAGATTCAGCTTAGCAAAAATTCATCTAATATATTACCCAGCCAATCAGAGAAGGATAATGAGAAAATAAGACTAAATCCTACGACAGTTTCTCCCACCATTCCCTTCTTCTCAGGCTCAACTTCACTCCTCCCCACAAGTGGCACAGGGGGACAGGAAATGAGGGTTGCGGTCAGTTTATCACACCTTCCCTCTGCCACTCCTTCCTCCTCAGGGGGAGGACTCATCGCACTCTTCCCCTGCTCCAAAATGGGGTACCCTTCACAGGAGACAGTCCTCCAGTTCTCCAACATGAGTCCTTCCCACAAGCTACAGTTTTTCACAAACCTCCCCACAGTGGGTCTTTTCCATGGAATGCAGACCTTCAGGAACAGACTGCCCCAGCATGGTCCCCCCCAGGATCACAAGTCCTGCCAGCGAACATGCTCTGGCATGGGCTCCCTCTCTCCACTGGACCACAGGTCCTGACAGGAGCTTGGTCCAATGTGGGCTTCTCACGTGGTCACAGCCTCCTTCAGGCACATCTGTCTGGTCCAACATGGGGTCCTCCATGGGCTACAGGGGAATTTCTCCTCCAGCACCTGGAGCGAGGTGCCTCCTCCCCCTCCTTCACTGACTTTGGTGTCTGCAAAGTTTCCACATCTTCTCACTCCTCTCTCTGGCTGCAAATGTGCTGCTAGCTTGTTGGGTATTTTCCCCTTAACTCTGTTACTCCAGAGGCACTGGGCTTAGCCTTGAGTGGCAGCAGGTCCATATTGGAGTCAGCTGGAGCTGGCTGGAGCCAGCCATTGACTCTCTTGGACCTAAAGGAAGCTTCTAGCAACTTCTCACAGAAGCAGCCCTGTAGTCTCTCTGCTGCCAAAACTTTGCCACACAAACCCAAAACAATTTAACATACTTCATTGTTTAAAATAATGCTATTTAAATGACCTCTCAAAAACTTATGTTAAGATTTCTTTAATCAAGGTTGTGCAATTTCCTAAAAACTGTTCAGTCACTAATTTTATGACTCCACAAATTTCTTACTTGTATGAAATAGCTTAACATCTCTACATCTTTTCTGTTTATTGTTCACATTACTCATACCTCACATTAGGGCTCCGAATACCTGGAACACTTCTTTGAAAGTTCATTAACAAAAATTCAATTTAGAATTATTTTCCTTTGATACATATATAGGACCATGAGCCTTAGCAAAAATAATGTCCTGCATTTATTATTCTTCAAGAATAGGAACCATACGGTGAAGTACCCATGTGTTCACCAGCATTCATTTCAATTAAAAAATTGCATGAGAGCGACTAATTTATTCATTCTTTTACAAACTTCAAATCATGCCAAACTGTATCTCATCAGTAGTTTTGAAAGTGAAACATCATAAAAATTCAAAAGAAAACAGACCATTTCAAAATAAAGTTGTCTAAGGATGCATATGTACCTTGCTCCTGTGAGAATATCAGCTGTTCAATTGATTTAAATCCCCTAAGATTCATTTGTTCAATAAATTTATCAAAGGTATTAATAAAACCGTTCTGTGAAGCAAACACCTTTTAATTCTATTTTTTACAGTTTCATTCACTGTTAAACGGCTCTCAGCATTCCTACTGTTTTATAAACTATATCAAATCTACCTTTCCTCAATTTGAGGAATCTGCCATCATCCAGCATTTTATATCTAATTTATGAT
This sequence comes from Zapornia atra, assembly GCA_013400835.1. Classification (NCBI taxonomy): domain Eukaryota; kingdom Metazoa; phylum Chordata; class Aves; order Gruiformes; family Rallidae; genus Zapornia; species Zapornia atra. The sequence continues at coordinate 63,170 of VZTU01006169.1, read as the reverse complement.
GGTGAAGCATTATTGAACACACGCAAAAAAAGGCTGTATGTATCTAAAAGTTACAATGCACTTAGTAGCAATAATGCAGCAAACTTGAATTGTCTTCACCTGCACATTTGACCAGTGTGACACAGTTTGAATTCTCTGGCTTTATAGTGCACAAGTAGTGCTGCAGGTTTTGTCAAAACAGCTAGACACCCGAGAATGTGTTCCTGCAAGAACATTGGGTTACCTAAAATTACAGAGCAAGCGAAGAAGAGTATGGCAATGTGCCAATACCATGAAAAAGAGACTCTGTCTTCTCCAGTTTCACATGACCATAGACCAACACTAGGTATACTTAAATCATTCTTTAAATATCTAAAATCACCAGTATATTACCTCTTTTATTTACTGATGAAACTATTTTCACTCTCTTTGTTATTTTTCCTTTATATATAACACCTTTCTGAGCCTAAAGGAAGGTCTGATTGCCCACATTTAAGTGATCCATCAAGTGGCCATACATTGTAAATACAAGGTTCTCTACAGTTCCCACCTCACTGTGCAACCTGAACACCGGAAATGCTATTTTAATTTTATATCTGAAGAAAGAATAAGTATTTCCCCACATTTTGACTTATACTTCTTTTCAATTTTTTTTCCCCTTCTATCACTAGTTAGGCTTTTATATTCGAACGGTATTTAAAGGAAGAAGATAAGAGCACAGGACACTTCAGGTAGGAAGGGACCTCAGGAAGTCTCTAGTCCAAACTTATTCTCAAAGCAAGATCAGCTCTGAGGCAAGTAACTCCAGTCCGGTCTTGAAACTTCCAAAGATGGAGACGGCACAACCTCTCTGGGTAACCTATTCCTCCACGCTGCTGTTACCATGGGGAAAGTTTTTCCTCACACTTAGGCTAAAGCTCTCATTTCTTGGCACTCATCCTCCTGCCATGCACCGAAGCACATGCTTTGGCCTCCTGTCCAACTTGCTGCCTCAATCCCCAGGGCCTTTCCTTTCCTGCAGAGCTGCTCCCTGGCCAGGCACTCCCCAACCTGCTCCCTATCAGGAGCTTCATCCATCCCAGGGCTGTGAGAGGAAAGTAGGTTCGTGAGGATGGAAATCGGGAAGCAAAGTTCCTACTTGTCAGAGATAATAGAAATGTAAAGATGATATGCATAAAAATGAGGCCTCAAATCTGAAATTTGCTCCCTTCACAAACACCCACTCTCTTATTTATTACAGGTTTCAACAAAAATAATTTAATTTTTTTAAAGCAGTAGATTTTGCAGCTTCCATTCTTAAAAAAAAAAAGACAGCAGAGATCCCTGAACATGGCATCTTTAGGATTTGCCACTGAGCTCCAGTCCCGTGCTGAGGCAGACTGAAGATCACTAATCATGGTGTTTTCCAGCCAAGAATAGCACTGTTATCAGCCACATGCAGGCTTTGACCCCGAAAGGCTGCCTATTGTGCAGCAGGCCAGCAGCATCTTGGGCCGCCAGCAAGGACAATAGATTGACCTGCTCAGCCTTTGCAAATTGAAGCTGCCAGGGAAAAAAAAAAAGTGCAAAGGTTTAATACCACTAGCTAGTGGAGAAGGGGAAAAAAAAATCACATCAGGATTCTTCAACTGCCACTGGCAGAAGCAGATACCTGCAATGAATCTGATCCAGAGAGCAAAGAATAGTGTTTCAGGACAGAACAATTGAATGCATTTAGCCAATTAGAGATGCTGCAGGTTTAGATTATATATTCTATTTTCAAATAAATAGAAAGATGAGACAATAAACCACAGAGACATTTGAATGAAACAGAAGTACTGCAATGAATATGCAGCAAAATGCAAAAGCAAGACAAAATCTAAATCAAAAAAAAGAGGAATTGTAAAAGTAGTTCTATTTTATAAGGCTACTGGCAAAAAAAGAGAAAAAAAGAAAAATCCAAAAAGAATTAATCACAAGGAGATTTGCTTTGCATAAAGATACTTTCCTTGCAGAGACAGTATGGCATTCTGGAATGCTCTAACTGCTAAATAGGTTAGATAATAAGTGACACTAAAAGAACACATTTTCAACACTGAAGCTAAATGTTTTCCACTGGGTCATGAACTCCATCCATGTTGAGTATGCAGTATGGGGCCTGTTTATGCTTTTCTAGCACACACACGCAATTATTGGCAATTATACACATACAGAGAACAAACTATACAAAAAGCATATAAGGTAAGAGCACTAATTTAATTTTTAACCAGCAAGAATTTCAAAGGCACATATCCCTCTCATTTTTCATCTTTAATGATACATTGCATTATGCTGACAAACTGGTATTCGAGCCTTATTATATTAATTAGTAAATAAATAACTAAAGCTTTTCTGCATAGAGGTGAATTCCTCCTTGCAAAAGGAAAAACTGCAGCCAGCTTCAGTGCTCACTTGTCCAGTACCTCCCGAATGCAAATTTCTGCACTTTCTAAGTCTTGAAGATTGGAGAATTCAACTGAAAGGTCTTGGCAGAAACATACATATTTGGAGGACTAGTCCATGAGATCCAAACATAGGGACATTGATTGTTAACAATGCTTAGTAAACCATCCACCCTCAGCAAGTATGCAGATGATACAAAGCTGGGAGGAGTGGCTGACACGCAGGAGCACTGCGCTGCCATTCAGCGAGACCTGGACAGGCCGGAGAGCTGGGCAGGGAGAAAGCAGATGAGATTCAACAAAAGCAGGTGTAGAGCCTTGCATCTGGGAAGGAATAACTGCTTGTATCAGTGTGCCCTGGTGGCTAAGAAAGCCAATGGGATTCTGGGATGCATCAGGAGGAGTGTGGCCAGAAGGTCAAAAGAGGAGATCCTCCCTCTCTACTCTGCCCCACCTGGAGCATTGTGTCCAATTCTGGGCTCCCTGGTATAGAAAAGACAGGCATCTCCTGGAGGGAGTCCAGAGAAGAGCTACAGAGATGATTAAGGGCTTGGAGCATCTCTCTTATGACGAAAGGCTGGGTGAGCTGGGACTGTTCAGCCTGGAGAAAAGAAGACTAAGGGGGGACCTATTAATGTCTATAAATATCTTAAGTGTGGGATGCAGGGGGAATTGGCCAGCCCCTTTTCAGTGGTCTGTGGGGACAGGACAAGGGGCAATAGCTGCAAGTTGGAGCACAGGAAGTTCCGCACCAACATGCAGAAGAACTTTTTCCCAGTGAGGGCAACAGAGCACTGGGACAGTCTGCCCAGGGAGGTTGTGGAGTCTCCTTCTCTGGAGATAATCAAGACCCATCTGGACGCCTGTCTGTGCAATATGAGCTAGGGAGCCTGCTTTGGCAGCGGGGTTGGACCCGATGATCTCTTGAGGTCCCTTCCAACCCCTATGATTCTATGATTCTATGATAGCAAATACCATTTGGCATTTGCAGCTAACAGAAAAAGAAAACTCTAATAACTATATTTCTGATATTGCAAAATCAAAATACTTTCATTTAAGCAACATTATACATTACTGATTTCACATTATACAATGTTATTACTCACTCAAACAGAAAGATCTTCACTGTAGAACTTAAAATCCAAATCACTGTTCGATCATAAACATATCCCAAAAAAAAAAAATCAGGTTGTCATGCTTTGTACTTTATTACCTTATTCTGTATGTCAGAATTCATTATTGTGCTTATATCTTCTGGTATTCACCTGAGCAATGACATTAGAAAGTAGTCATTGTAGTTTCAGAATAAGATGAGGATCAGTTTTTTGACAGATCACCACTGGCAACAGTTAAAAGCAGCTGCTTCTAGGCATTGGGGTTACACTGTTATGCCAGTTTAATGCAAACTATACAATCAATCCACAATGATCTTTTGAGGACTGAATTAACATTTGATTGAATGAACTCAGACATTTTACAAGCCAAAGCAAGCAAAATACTTAGTTACCACACAAACACTAATTAAAATAATGTCAAGGATGGGAGTACAAAAGCTGAAATAAGGCAGACAATTGGAAGCAAAGGACAGCACGATTATCTTAATCTCGCATCAAATTTCCCTTTTCAAACAAAAGCCACACAGAATAGATGGCAGCAGAGAAGACCCAGCAGTGCTCAGAGCGTGGGCCCTGGCAGCAGCATGCCCCCAGCCCAACTGGGAGGCAAAGGCCAGGCCCACTCGTGCTGGGCTGCCCACAGCCCTCTGACCTGGGCTCCTGGGACCCTGCGCGCCACCTACCAGACCTGAAACTCACCAAAAGGCTTAACCAAAACTGGATTCACACATCTACCAGGCTGTAGGGAAAGGCCTTTTTTTCCCTGAATCCCAGTAGAGTGCCCTGGACTCCCTGTGCTCCCTTTGACCTGCGCACTAGAAGCAGGGAGCAAGGGGGAAAAGGCAATGTAGGACACTGGCAGTTCCAGCTTGGCTGGGGTGCAAGGAACAGTGCACCTCCCTCATACACACCTGGAGCTACCTCCTCCCCTACATGAAAGTCAGCAAAAGCACTGCAACAAAATTGACAAAATACTACAAAATTCATAGAATAAACAAAATTTTATGGGTTTTTTTTTCTCCAGCTACTGATCCTGATTCGTGTTTGTTTCTTTACCATGCTACATAATCCATGGGAGTGAATAGAAAAGTTCCTGATACAGTAAAGAACAACACAAACATGAAAACTGGCAACTGAGCTGGCATAAAACCAGTGAATTCTACTTCATATAATGCAGTCAAAAAAAGTAACATTGCATTCCCCAATCTGACCTGCCACCACACCAAACTGTTGGTATCACTAATTAACAAGATGCCTAGAATATTAGTGGTCACCAATTCTTAAGTTTAAAGTAGAGCATGGCATATAAATTTTCGGCTTATATTTCAGAAATATGATGCCTCTGTTGTAAATTCTGACAGGCCGACTACAATTCTGAAAAGAGACCTCAACACCAGGATTTGAATCATGATACTCCTGTGCCACCTTTGAGGACTGAAATATTTTAATTAAACACATAAAGAAGTAGATGTTAAAAGATCAAACTAGTTAGAGATGAGAATTTTAGAGATGAAAGTTTAGCTTTATGGCTGAGGCAGAACAAGCGCATGCTCCCCAACGCCTTGCAGAAGTAGTTTTTAATGCTGACAGATCTGCAAGAGTTAAACATCACAAACTTGTGGCTGTTACGCCTGAGACCTGCTTTGTATCAATCTATCTCAAGGAGAAAAGCTCATTTTCCATAGTGTTTTTTGAGGGGTTAGTTAAAACAACAAAAGAGGTTTTTTCTGGCTGGACCTACATCTCTTTGGTAGGAAGCATGTGATAGAGTTGCTAGATCCACACAAAGACTTTACTTGACCCTGAAGGTCCCTTGGTTCAAACCACAAATAAAGACAAATATACTTGGCTGATGTGATCAAAAGGGCCTGTTGGGAAAGCATACAAGTCAAAGCGATACTTCACTGTGGTGAGAGCAAGAAATTGGACCACGTGCCCTGTGAGATAAGCTTCCCCCACTGCAGCCACTTCTCCTGGATACTTGCAGCAAGCATTGCTGGGTACGTAAAGACCTCAGACTTGCTCAGATCCTGGCTCAGCTGGGAAAGACCTCTTCAAGGTAGAGAAAACTTCAACCATCCAAAGGCAAAAGTTTGCCTAAAACTCCCATGTTGTTACATAAAGGCAAGCCTTCATCCTACTTCCCTAGTCTTGAGCACCTGCGCTGATAACACTGACTAATCTTTCAGAGCATGGAAGGAGTAGAAGCACAATTGAAAAGCAATACATGTGCAGCTTCACTAATGCTTCACCACTTTCCTAAGATAGCTAAAATTTAGTAAATAATCAAATTTCACCTAGATCCCTCCAACTTGTAGTGTTGGCATGCATTTGATTTTAATCCAAGCTAAATCACCTAACTCTCATACAGGATTTATGTTTTGAGGAAGGAGACTGCAATAATTTAGGCAGAGCTGGATGTAAACTGACATGTTAATCTATTGTCTGTATCAAGTACATTTGTATTTTCTTGTAATCTCTGCCCTTTCTCATCTAGTAGGGAAAGATATACCGCCATTCCAATTCAAACTATCTTGTATGGTTCTCCAAACAAAATTAACAAGCTCTAGCATTTTATGCAAGGACATACATTCTATTTGCCTAAAACGATGCAGACAAAGTCAAGAATATATTTTCACACTAGTTCTGAGCACCTCATGCCGGAAGCATCCAGCAAGAGGCACAAAGATCCTACAAAAAAGTCAGTGTTTTATAGCTCTTGCTTATCAAAGCCTCAATCCTCATATTCCTGAAGGAAATGAGACAGGATAAGACAGAAGGGAAAAAAGTCTTATTTGAAGGAAAAAATGTCATCTTCATATGTAATATCTGAAAAATTATTTCCACCAGGTACCACAGCAAATTTGAGATGAGGTGGAAGTGGGACTTTAATGGAAATATATTTTTATCACCAAGTGTTATTGCACACGTAGGTTGAATAAAATATAAGCACATTAGAGTTACAGCAAGTGCAGTTTAGACATATGAAACTATTGAATTTCTACAACAGTAATTCAAGAATGGTAAACCTTACTGAAGAAGATGGAAGATGGAACCTCTCAATGTAGACATAGAGGTAAAAAGTCATCTTTCTTTCTTACACCTACATTTTAAGATGTTTGCTTATACATACAGCTGATTTCATGAGACACATAGGGAGATTTAAGTCCACTGATTCATGCATCATCCTTGGCCTGAGACCAACAGCAAGTGTTTGCAGGTAGTGTTCCAGCACCTCAGAAAGAAATTAATGTAATCACAGAAAACGTGGAGGAGGGAGGAGAGAAACAAAAAAATCCAGCTTCAGTAATATGAAAAGCATGTGCAGATACACAAGGTGCATTATTCCCTTGATGCCAACTGCTAAAACTTAAGCAAGTTGTTCATGAACACAATTTGAATGTAAAAATAAAATAAGATTTGTTCCAACTGTGGCTGAAAAGTATTTGTCAATACAAAAAGCATTAAATACTCAGTAGCACTGAGTTTCAGGTATTCATGTTCTGGAACACCTGCAATATGTTGATGACATCATCATAAAGGGCTACTAAGTGGAAAAAAATTTTGAGAAAGAGAAGAAAATATTCCAAATTCTTCTGAAAGCCAGTTTCACCATAAACAAAGTAAGGTCAAGGGACCCACACAGATCACATGTTTAGGAATTAAATGGTAAGATGGATGCCATTAGATCCCAACAGATATGATCAACAAAATAGCAGCCATCTCTCCATCAAGCAACAGAAAGGAAACACAAGCTTTCTTAAGTGTTGTGGGTTTATGCAGAATGCATATCCCAAAATTGCAGTCTGATTGCAAGCCCTCCCCACCACATAACCCAGAAAAACAGTTTCCAATAGGGTCCTGAGTAACAACAAGCCTTTAAACAAATGAAACAGGAAATCATCCACACAGTAGCCCTGGGGCCAGTCTGGGCAGGGCCAGATGTAAACACCATGCTCTCCACTGAAGCAGGGCAGAATGCCCCTACCTGGAGGCTCTGGCAGAAAACACCAAGGGAGGCTCTGGCGTTTTGGAGTTGGAGCTACAGAGGATGCGAGGCCCGTTACACTCCAACTGAAAAAGAGATACTGGCAGCATTTGAAGACATGCTGCAGTCAAAGAAGCCAAGTGGTTAAAGACTGTCTGGTATGTAGGGCAATGGCTGAAATATAAATATGGGGATGCCTGGCACACTCCCACAAACACACCAAGGCAACTGCCACACGCTTACAGTAGTGGAAGCAACCACCGGCTGGCTGGAAAGACATCCCATGTCACCATCCAAAACACTATGCTGGGCCTTGAAAAACAATTCCTATGGCAACACAGCACTCCAGACAGAATTCAGTCAGACAATGGGACTCATTTCTGAAATAACATCATAGACATCTGGGACAAAGAGCTTGGCACTGAGTGGGTGTATCACATCCCCCATCATGCACCAGCCTCTAGAATAATTGATTATACAATAGACTGCTAATGACTACATTGAGAGCAATGGGTGGCGAGACCTTCATTGGGATACACATTTAGCAAAGGCCACTTGGGTAGTCAACACTAGGGGATGTACCAAACAAGCTGACCCTGCCCAATCCAAATGTCCACATACTGTAGAAGGGTATAAACTCCCCACAGTGCTCATGAAGAGTACCTTAGGGAGTCTGGGTTAGACCTGCTCCAGGCAAAGGCAAACACAATAATATTATTGTTGTTGTTGTTGTTGTTATTATTAAACTGTTTTTATCTCAACCCATGAGTTTGGGTTTTTTTTTCCATTCTCCTCCCAGTCTTCTTGTAGGGTGAGAGGTGAGCAAGCAGCTGCATGGTGCTTAGTTACCAACTGTGGTTAAATTATACCAGTGTTATTAAAAAAAAAGAAAGAACAGGGAAAAAATTTTATTTAGTAGCCTGTATTGCAGGGAGAAACAATGAAAATTGTGTGTATTCTACTATACTAAAATGCTCCGGCATCATACAGGATTAAAGGCAAAAACTGTCACAGAAAACACAGCAAAACTTTTATCCAGAAAAGATTTTTTTGTGCAATTTTTGTGGAGGTTTCTTTGGTTTTTATATGCAGTGTATGACCACCTGCTCTGAGCACTAGCAGTTTTTCAGAACTGTGTTTCTTTTTAAGCCATTTGAAAGAGCTGGCTGCCCAACCCCAAAAGCAAAAGCATCACTTTAGTCAGATTCCCTTCTATAGATACATTGTAGAAGTCTTCGAGTCACGGCATGTTTTAAAATGTCCATTCACCCCCTGAGTTGGTGCTTAAGGGGTCTCTCATACAGAGTCTACTGTATGTTTCGTTTAAATTCTAGTGCCGTCATCTAGGCCAAGAATCTCAGCTTTGGGATTCTTTACCCGTCACCTTCAATATGCGTTACTATGGGTACTGGAAAGCCTATTACTGTACACAGTGAAAAGCCACAAGAAAGAAAAGGCACATAGATTTGTAGCACTAAAAAAAAAAATCAAAGGGGAAGAAAATTCATGGCCACTGGTAGCATATAATTTTGTACAATATCTTTGTCTTAGAAAAGCTGAAAATCTTAATGTAGTTAGAATCATAGAAAAAATGAAGGAGAGATCAACATTTCCTACCCCATAGCATCACACAGAACATTTATTGCACACCGTGTCTTTCCTTTACTTCTCACTTCTGCTGGAATACTATGGGAAGTAAATATCATTCACATAAGAACAGCACTCTGTCAACAAGTCTTTTCTGCTACTGAAATAATCAATGAAGAAACAGCAATCTGCCCTGCAGCCTTCTGCACTCACTAACATCTACAATAAGATTTCTACACGTTGGCAGTCAATACAGTTCAATTAATGTTTAATTCATGTTTTCTTCCTGAAGCAAGATGAAAAGACAGAACATTTATCAATAGCAGAGCTACAGCAAAAACAAACACTTTTTAGTCCAATATTGCGATCCTTTTTAAGATGCAAGGCTTATACCTGAGAAAAGCCAAAATGTCGCCTGCCATTTATTTTGCAGAGCTACATTAGGTTCTGCCGATGATTAAATAAAATATTAGTGTAAAAATATATAGTGACAGGAAATCTTTAGCAAATACAGGAGCCAAACGGGAGCAAAGCACACCCAGTTTTGCTATTTTCAGTGCAGATATTCTGGAAATTATACAATCCTCTCATATTTAAGTACATGTCAGCTGAAAACTCAGTGTCACTAAAAATCTCTTCTCTTTTCTTTTTTTTTTTCCTATCCTGTTTATTTCTTGTTAGGAACAGGATTGCTGGACATCGAAGTGAATGCTGACTGCTTCTAAGAGGCTGGCAAAGAACTCCCTGCTGAACTGCCATGATCCCTGTCTCGACAGCAAGCATCTGTCTTGCTGAAGATACAGAGTGTTTATCACCATGGCAGGCTTTACTCAAACATCCAAAGCTCTAAAAATAAAGAGTTTAAACCTAATTCATGTCTATGGCCTACCTAATCACCCAATAGGCTTCAGCAAATGCTATTGCATTGTTTCTTTTTTAGCTTCCACCAGCAGATACAGCTATTCACAGTGCACTTACATGTTAACCTCTTAGACCTCAACATGAATCCAAGTCATTCACCAGGAAATATGGGTAAAGAGAGAGCGTGAGCCAACCAGAGGTGTCTTCTATAATGAACATCTTCAATATCTTGATTAGCTGTGATAGTTTAGTACAAAATATGATCTTCCTGTTATCTTGAAACTGTTCTCATATCATAATGCTGGAGAATTCAATGCAGCAGAAGGAAAAATGCTTTACATGAGGTGCTGGACCAGTGGAAATGACAGAAGAGAGGCAGGCAACATTTTTACATGCTTCTCAGAGTACCAGACAAAGTATTGTACATAAAGGTCACCGTTCTGTATTGAAGACATAGTCTACAGTACATGCCAAAATACAGAAATGCTGCTGGTCTAAGGTTGATTAGAGCAGGAGGTACCACATGAAGTTTTGCTGGGTTACCACCACCCTGGAAAGAAAATGGATTTAAAGGAGCAGAGCATCAGCAATTCTGTCCTGAGCTGCACAAGCAGTGCAAACAACAACCTTCAGAAACTTTAACATCAGGGTTTGGAAACCCCACCAGAGACAACTGCAGACATCAATAAGCACATTGGTCTTTTTTAGCTCTCCCAGAAGGCATATCTAAATTTGGGCACATACCATGAAAATTCATTAGCAAAATGTCGAGTGTACTGACCTGGATCAACAAGTAACTAATATATCAAGCAGGACATGATATTCTGGATGAGACTAATGAAAACATCAGAAGGTCTCAAAAACAGGACATGGGAAAAAAAGCTGAAGGAGTGGATGCTGTTTAGTCTAAATAAGAAAATACATTGAAAGAGAAAATAGCAGTCTTCAAACACCCTAAATTTTTAAGATACAGATCAAAAGTGGAAGAGAGATAAGGTTTGCTTCATGCAGCAAAGGCTTAACAAGGTGGACTTGGGTTCAGTTCAGGTGAACAGTTCAATTGCATTGGAAAGGTAAAGGTGACCTGAAGGTGTCTCTTTCACTTTAATAAGTTGGCCCAGCATCTTTCAGAAACATCACTGATGTCAGATGATCCTACCTCCATGCACAGAGAAGGGACAGGTGACCTGTTAAGATCCTTTCTAGTCTACTCTAGTTGTAGGATTGCACAGATGGTTAGCAAGAAGAGATGACACTGAGTGTAGACCTCCATCCATACATGACATCTATAGCGTACAGCCTACCAAGTGGAGGCCCTTGAACAAACAAGCACTCGGTGTAGGCTGAAGAGCACAGGGTTTCCTGGATAATTAGAACAAATCTACCAATAGAAGGTAAAACATTGACAGAAATAGCTGTATATGCAAATAGCATGATCGTATATGACTGATTTACCAGGGCCCAGTCATGCACCTAACAAACCTGTTCCCTATGGACTGGGGTGGGTGACAATGCACCTACCTGTCACATGCAACAGGATGATCCTGGCATGTTATGCTACATGTTAAGGGACACAGCCATCATACTTCCCTGGTCCTCACAGTTCCTAGCCTACCAGACAGTGTGGGAGACAGGACGAATAGGATCACAGTCAAATGTGTTTTAAAGAATTCAATTTCAAGGAAAATGCTTGAAAGGAAATATACTGGGAGGGGTTTTGGGGATTCATTTTTTGTTGGGTTTTTTAAACAACCCATGTGCAGAAAGATAGCAATGCCTAGAAGACCACTATCTCCACACCAAACAGCATGGATCACCTCCTGTCTGGAGGGAAAAGACCAGCCTGACTAAATTAAAAACTTCCTAAAGAAAAGCATGTCTAGGCAGCTGCAAATATGAGAGCACAATAAAGCGGTAAACGATACTTCACCACATCAGGTGATGGATTTTGATTCTTTCACTTTTATCAGATTATGCTGAGTACATGTGAAAATAAAAGCAGAAAGGATGTTTCTTGTCTCATAAGCACAGTTCAGATAAGGATAAGAAGGAAAGTTGTGCTTCCTTTTCAAAAGGCAATGGACTGAGGAGGTATTGTTATTCGGCTGCCAAGAGCTCTCTCCCCTATGTATAGACATCAGTGTTTTCTCTGAAATATTGTCTGATATCTTAATTGGAGTCTACCTTTCACACATGCCCATACAGAATTGAGGCTGTGATTCACTTTCTTGCAGGGAGAAAGACTGCCATAGGCCCTAGCAGAGCCGATATTGTGTGGAAGGGGGTGCCCCGGTGTTAATGCACACAGCCTGATGCGCTGACGGGCTCTGCTTCCGAGTTTCCTTTATACTATCCTGGATCGTTACTGCATGGAAATTAGCCCCTGTTCCAAGGGAAGCCCAGTGCAACTTCAGTCTCTTGGGATTTCCCAGATCAGAGGGGCTTGCACAAGCTGGAGGAGTCAAACCTGCCAAAGAGATGAGAGGATAAAACAAACCAAAAAAGAACCCCATTGAATTGCAAGCAGGCAAGTACGTCTAGTTACTCCCAATAAAGCATCACAAAGAAAAAGGAGGTGTCCTGCACTTGTCTACTGTGGAAGTGGCCACTGCAGTTGTATTTTTTTAATGTTATATCTGTGATCCTAAAATAAGCCAGCTCTACTTATGGCAAAATTAAAGGATTTTGTAGTAACTGTGAACTTGGCATCTTCATTTACTCTCTAACCCCATCATTTCAGTTTTGTCTGACTGCAAATTTTTCTGTAAAGATACGAAGAAGGTAAATTTAATAACAGAATTGTTACAGTACTAACAAAAAGCTGTTCATATAGGAAACTTTCAGTGAAAACCAGTTGAGTTTGGGGGAAGGGAAGCCACTTATTATTTAGAATATTTTATCTACCTCTGTCCATGTCTATACTTACCTAACTTGTAAAGCGAGTACCTAATGTCAGGCAGTTGAAATGACTCAAACATTTGGCTTATTGATGCTCTGTGAGATCACTCAAAAGGGAAGTCCCTGTAATAAACCTCACTTCCACCATGGTAGTCAGCTATACAAGCAAATGTACATTTAAATCTGTAGTGTTAGCATGGGATAAACTTGATAAATTAAAATTCCAATAAACACTCAGGATTTTTATCAAGAGTTCTGTAGTAGTAGTTAGGTAAATTTACCAGTATCTAACATTTTGCCATATCAATCCTACTTAAATTGACTAATTATTAAGTTTAGAGTACTTGTGTGTCTGTCTGTCTGCTTTTTCCCCCAAAGGGTGTAAAATGGCTTTTGTAGTTGTTGTAATGACATTTTTATAAGGGGAAAAAATGCTATAGAAAATTCTGCTTTCTTTCATTTTTAATAAAAAAAAATAAGCCTATTTGTCTTGACCAACCAAATGTACCTGCTAGGTGAAATGTATTTCCTTCATTTCGACACTTAGTTCACCATTCAGCTAATGTTTAATTCATTTCCTTGTCTGCTAGCTAGATTAAAAGAAAGAACATTTGTCAACAGCAGGGAGGCAGCAAAAATCCAGCTTTGCACTCCAATCCTAATTTACAAGAGTACCAAGTTCCAATTTCTATGTAAAAGATGTCTTAGGAAGGAGGCCGAAGTTGAGATTGCAAACCATAAAGAAACTACTGGGACACAGACATCACTGATGATAAATCCTTTAGGCGAAGTCAAATTTATGATCTAGTTAAAATGGAATATCCTGGCATCTAATGTCATCACAGCACTAATGGGATATATCTGTTGCAACAAACTGCCTTTCCTGTAAAATACTTTATTTTCTTTATTTCCTTTTTCTCATCTTGCCTCTAGTTTTATGCTAGGCAGGGAGCACTAGCTGAGCATACTGCGGGTGAGATTTTTTTTCCCCCAGGTACTTTGCAGTGTTTGTGCATTCACTACCTCTGTAAAATAGCACTGGTATTAAGTAACAGAAAACACAGGAGTGACAAAAAATGCAGACTTACGTGTTCTGCAAAGACCTAAAGAGAAAGGGGAAGTCTAGAGGAAAACATCTCTTATATTTCAGACATTTATATTTCTTTTTGAGAAAGAAAATTTCTTTTTGAGAAAAGCAGTGATTAATCACAGCCAGGTATCAGGGAACAAGACACATAGTGAGATGTGTATATGAAAAGTAGACATTATCAATGGAATCACAAATCCTACCTTTCCTAATTGGAGATCTCCTTCAACCAAAATGGAGACTATGCTGAAAATACTCATTTTAAGACCTATGACTTCTATTGTAATAATTCAAGGTTTTGACAGCAATACAAGAAGCTCAGAATCCCCAGATTCTGCTTTATTCCTTATATGTCTACCCTTTCCAAAAATACATTGATTTTTATAGGTATGACAACCTGGTTCAATTCATCTCTATGTGAGGCAATCTTTCATATCTGTACATGAATACTAGAAGATATTTTGAGCACACCAGAAAGGGTAACAAATGCAAACTGCTGTAGGCTCACATATCTGGCAACATGACATCTAGAAAACTGTAGAACTGCTGCAATTTCTATAATACAATGACACTGCATCAGATAGTATACTACCTGATAGAAACTGCTAAAAAACATATAAAGGAAGCATAAGGAGAGAGAGAAAAAAAAATAATGTGTGAAGGAATATATACATCTATTGATCTTTTTTTCCCCCTTATTCCCCCCTACCTCAGCTGCTTTGGTTTTAGCGTAGCATAGTCTTTGTTGATATTGCAGCATGAAAATGAAAGGGGGGGGAGGGAATTAACTCTAAGAGGAAAGAGAAACCTTTGCAGATTTCATTTATTCCTAGTTCTTCAAACTAATCCATTTGCAAGTCAATCTTATCAAAAAGGACATAGGATCCTTATTGCAATGTTCCAGCCAAAAGAAAAAAAAAACAAAACCACCCTAAACCAGCTCACAGTGAGCAAGCTCTATAGCCAGAGGAATTCAAATGCGGAGTTTTTTCTCTCTGCATCCCCCACAGCACAGTTACTGGTTGCAGCCTGCACACCATTCATTTCCAAGAAAACCTTTCGATTCAACTAAACACGAAACATTTCAGCGTTAAAGAAAAAAAGAAGCCTGTGTATCCATCTAGGTTCAAACCCTAACAGAGGTAAGGAAGGCAAATAAAGGCGTTCTTTTTAGTCTCTGGACAATATATTTCTTCATACACCTCTACGCTTCCTAAAAAATAAGCATAAGCTCAAAAATGTTGTATGTTCTGACCTCACATTTGCAGAATTTGCTGCCGAATCTTTTTCTACCAACACTACTGCCTCTAAAGCTAAAGCTTTATTATTTAATTGCTTTCTAGCCCATGAGCACAGCCTTAAAAATGAAACGTGAATATAAACTGAGACCGTGTAATTTCTGAGCCTACAGCAGAATTTAGAAACAAGGCCATGATGTTTTAGATAACACAAAAAATAATAATGAATCTCTAAGTCCATATGCTAACACGAATCTCAGTCCACCCAGCTTTGTATTGCATTAATATGAATAGCCATATGTCTGTTTTGTCACTTCATTGTGGTGCTAAATCTAAATGGCAAAGGTGATAGAGCAATGCGAGATTTGCTAGAGCATCACTGATAACCTTTCACAAAAGCATAGGTACCATGCTTATTCAGGTCTTCTCCATTATCAAAAGCCATAACTTCCCTATTTCTGGGTTTCTTTTGTGATTTTAAAGGCGTCTGCTATGCATTCTCACCAGACAAAAATTATTAGGGTGTTGAGACTTGAAATTAGGAAATCATAATACCACCACTGGAACTGAACACACAGGGTACCTCATGGGACTGTGGGCAAGATGTCGCTGCTCACCTTTCCATACAATTCCCCTCCACCCTCCATTTTATTTAAGGTAAAATAAACTGCTGGCAAAATTCCACAGCTGAAAAACCACACAATACAGACATTTTATGCAGGTCTTAGGTCCAGCTTGCCATGTGCCTGAGAAACCTCTTTCTCTTCTCTCCTGTCAGGAGGAGAGGCATTAAAACAATAGCTAATGGGGTTGATACTCCACTGCCATTCAGGCAAGTCTTAATTGCAGCAAGGGTAGTTTCTGCCAGCTTTTCAAAACTACGGCTTCTTCTGCCAGTTCCATTAAGTTTATTTTTACAGTGTATCATTCCCCTGTTTGCCATCAGCTCCTCCCATAATGAAATGTCCACCTGAATATTGGCTCATAGAAGAACATTAAGGGCATCTCACTGTATCTCACTGTATTACTGATTGGCCTTAAAAGTTATGTTATAAACATCGAGAGGTGTTCGTGATCACCCAAGGAAACTTTTCTGTTGGGCTTAATTTTAGCTCTTGCTTTTTCTCATTCAGGAGGGGATGGTCAGGATTTTTAAAAAAGAAGTGTTAGTAAATCAACTCGAGGAGGAAAGGCTGAACATCCAACTGATTTACTAGAGCATATGGATGCTGAAAAATGGTAGTAAACCAGGAGTAACTTTTTCTGCCTAAACTCAGTTTCTTTCTTGTATTTTGAAAGCACCAACCTTGTGCCATTTTGAATGATGGTTCTTTTTTTTCTCTTTTTTTCCCCTCCAATTTAATACCTGTCACAACCATCACACAACCAAGAGCCTTCTCATGGGCTTTAGTTAACCCACTGATCCATGGAAAAGCAGAATCTGGAGCCTGCAGAAGTGTTTGCTTACTCAAACTTATATTTGCTTATAGCTTGCCTATAAAAACTGATGTTTGGGTATATTTTGAATCCTCTGCTTTCTTTACCTTTTGATGAAAAAACAGTGAAGTACAAGCTCAGCTGAGGCAGTGGGTTAACAACATCTAAATTTTAACAGTGTTGCGTGACAAAAATATCCCTGAAGATTTGAGAGGGTGGGAAGGAGGACTCAAAAGCATATCAAATTAAACATCTTCTAGTCCTCGGGGGCAGAGACAGAGGGGGAAGGGAAAAACTGTCATCTCATTTCTCCAGTCAGAACTGCCTGCAGATGCAGGTTAGGAAGCAGGCCTTCTAAGGAGAACAGAGACACATTTGTTGAAATGCTCTACCCCCCAGTTCATCTCCTCTCTCTTTCTTAGTGCTCTTCATTAGCATTTCTTCAATTTTTATAAGAAGATTTATAATGTTTTCTTGGTTTTCTGTTATTTTAAAGGAAGCCCTCTAAAATATTCATTCAAATGATTCAGAAAACAGACCCTGAACAACAGGCTTAATTAAGGAAAACTCTTATTATCCCCCCTCATTTTTTTTCCCCTGAAATAAACCAAAAACTAATTACAATTACATTTTTAAAGTAAAAGCAATAGCAACATCAGAAACTATCAATAATTAACTAAAGAATTAAATTGATCAGCTAGGGGTAGCATGCATGACAGCACAAGTGTCCTACACCGGTGATTTGTCATACACTCTGATACCTTGCATCATACGTTGCAAGGTCTAAAGGTTGAAACATACGGGTGCTGCTCCCAATTATGGGCCTGCAAGAAAGCTACAGGCTATAGATTGGCTGTTGTTAATTAAGTGACAAAATGCAATTTCTGTCTCTTCCCACCTTTGTACTGGATGACCTTCCTTTCCCCTCCCTCTTTGGAAAATAAAATTAGTTCCCCTGGCAAGTGACATTGTTCACCCCCTCTAGGTTCTTCCCATCAATTTGATATAGTGTTTGCCACTACAGTGTGACCACCATCCATAACTTTCAATAAAGAAATAGTGACAGAACTGATTATTATTTTTTAAAGACACAGAATGCGATAAAGTTTTCAGATTTTTTCAGCTGCTATAAGCTGCATTACCATCTTCATCAACACCAGTAGCACGTTACCAAGCCATGACATCCCTGTCTGTAACACTCCCTAGGGCTGTACAAAATGCACCACTACAGCTCTCTTCTAGTATTCTCTGTAGTCAACACATTGGGAATGCTGGCATTCCCAGGAAGTGCAGATTTGTGGAGAGAAGTGTCAAGTACAATTGGGAAAAAGAAAAAGGCAGATGAAGTTAACATCTGCTAATGGGTACTTTGTCACATGGTCACCGCCAAGCCCACAACCGCTTGCCATGTTGCTCCAGCTCAGCACAGTGCCTGAGTGCACACTTGCAGCGCTTGTTGGAGCTGAAGGGCTGTGATTCAGTCGTACTGCGAGCCATGGTTGCGGTAGTGATGGTGAGTAGGAGAGACAGACAGGGGAGGGCAAGACCTGGAGGAGTTTCAGTCAGTCCTTAGATCGAAGCTTCATAGCTTGGATTTCTGATTTTTTTGCAATTGTGATTTTGGACCAGACTCTGGGTGATGAGTCAGTCTTCATCACTAATGGGGTCTGTAATGGGGGAACCTACAGCTGTGCAGCAGCCTATCCCCACCAGCAAAGTAAGATGGCACTGCAGAGTTAATAAGCCAGGGAGATCATAAACAGAAAGAAACTGGAAATAAAGAAAGGAGGAACATAAAACAATAAATGACAAAATACACGGGACCCCATATAAAAAGTCACATTTCTGCACATGGAGCTGGCTTTGGGTTAGTTTTGTTTTCAAACTTTAAAACCCTACATTCTAGGTAAGCAGATTTAAATTTCTCTTAGCCACACAAAAAACCCTAAGTATAACCACACACATAGTCCAATGGCATGACACAGTCACTCCTGCCTATGCGAACACTTGGACTCAGAAAGTAGCTCGTGCAGCTGCTAACAGGGTGGGTCATCCCACATGCTGCTTTTCTCCTGCCCGGGGTTGGACAGTGTCCTGCACAGACACCCTTGCAACATCCCTCTAGCCCATCCGGAAATGGCACAGGTACTGCTGGCTCACAGCAACATGAGAGAGGGGAACTCTTGGCTGTCTGCTAGGTGAACTGGCCAAAGTGTGAATAGGTAAAGAAAAACAGCTCTAAAGCAAAAAGCCCCATAAGAAAGCTTCCTCTTGATAAGTAAACTGGCACAGTTACAGATGAGAGAAGACAGATCAGGTGAAGGTTGATAAGGCAGGACCTTGCCATGAGGACATTACTGCAAAGGGAAATGAGGAGGGACACTGGTAGGAGGTTGAAACTGGAACCCATCCTGAAAACCTGAGTGTTTTTTGGCCACCTTCTCTATTGAGCTGGGCATCCCCAATGTACATCACAGACAGAAAGTTACATTAACCACATCACATATTGCCAGTACACAGTACTGATCCCTGCTCAGAGGCCAGACTGCTGCGCACATGGTCTGCTCCCTTGGGCAGCATGTCCCTTCAGAGACTTCCTCAGGTCTACCAGAAAGCAGAGTGAACACATGCTATGTTCCTGGTTTTTGCAACACCAGAGTCCATCATGTTCTTGGTAAGGCAACACCATTTCATTAGTGTTTTGCTTATTGCACAGAAAAATGAAAAATATAAAAAATTGTGGAACATGGCAAATACTGAAAAGAAAATTGCCTGAAATTCCAAACATTCCAATGCTACATGTCTATTCAGGCATTCAAAGACAAGAAAAAACCCTACATTTAACGAGTAAATCAGAATGCTTCACTTAGCCCTCAGGAAAAGAGAGTTTCAATGCTTAGTTTGTGTGGCATCATTTTCCTTCTGTTTTCTCTGCAGACAGATGCAGCATCTCTTCCCTCCCTTCTTTCCTCAAACTCAGCTTTTAAACCAGTAACCACTTTTCCTCTTACTTTGACTGTCTCCACAGCTGGATCCTTTTTAATTTTGGATATGCCCAAGTTCTAGGGATGTCCAGAAAAATAATAGCCAATTAAGTCATCCAAAGCCCTTAACATAGTTAACATTCATTTACAGCATGAAAAGAGCAAAACACCTTCCTGGTACTTGCCAATTACACGATATTTCAGCCAAGTGTATTCAATCATGCCAGAACAAAAATTCCAAAGTGTGCATTATGTTCATTTCTAAACCCTGTTAACTTAATTAACTCTCAGTTAATTAAGATCAGTGCACTGATCTTAGACCTAAAGCATGTTTGATGAGGTATTTTTCATTAAGTGAAAGGAAGAATTTGAAAAGTGCAAACCACTCGTAACAACAGAAAAGACTCGCTTTCTAAAATTGCATACAATGCACACCCAAGTCATGGTCGGTGAAGGTTTACATTCTATTTGTACTTTGTTAGGCTCTTGGCAGCTTTACTTGCATCACAAAACATCATTAGGGCAATACTATCCACCAAATACAAAAGATAATATTCTGCATTGTCAGTACCATTTAAAATGCAGGACAAAGTAATATGAAAAATGATTAAACCATCCAATAACAGCTTGTATTTAACCTGTGTTGCTACTGATAAGTTCAGGCACCGAGTGACTGGTTGGTGAAATTATTAGAGGCACAAGTCCAGATACTCAGATCCTGTCACCATGGGGCATACAGCCATTTTTAAAAATAAATACAGAAAAGCAGAGAAGGGGCTTATCGTGCATCTTTCAGTCTGAGATATCTGTCAGTCCTGGCATCTTTCATGTGGGAGTATTCGCTGGACCTTTTCCATGTTGCAGCTGGATAAAATGCATCCAAGCACAGAACTAAGTTATGGACCTGGATACGCACCAGAAATAACTAGAAGATGGTGCACTTCACTAGCCACTAACAGCTTTGGTGTTTGCAAATTGATTGTCATCTTTTTTTTTTTTTTCCCCCTCCTAAAAATGAAATCTCATACCTGGATGTGACACATACTAAGGTAGAGGTTACAGTTGGCAATAGTAAAGCAACCTGGCTACCTCCCAGAGCAGGTACCATAAACCCAAATTGTTATTACCGGAGGAGACAGGCATGCCTGGCTGTCATAGCAGGTAGTTAAATGGGATAATGACTCCCTGCTCTGTCCTAGAATCGAGGCTGCAGAAAGTTGGTTCCCCGCAGCATCCTGTGCACTGTAAGAGGCAGCTTCTAAAAATCACAGCTGGATGAGTCTGTCCTCCTTTCTCTGCACAAAATGATTTCTGAAGCGTATTCTAGGCCAGCTGAAGAAGCAAAACACTATATTAAACTGATGCCGCCCACATTGTGCTGCTCCCTCACCTATTGCCCCAAAATAAAACACAAGCAAATAGCACTCATGTATAGGCACAGAGAAGCATACATAGCACCTAGAGAGTTATACTGACACACTGAAATACACGCACACGGGGCACCCTGTAGCCATTCCTCTATCATTAGGTGTGTTAAAGCACAAGAAGAAGAAGATACCATGACAGGTCCAAAAATAAGTTCATCGAGTTAAACAGAGTTATGGTCTGTGACTGCAGGCTGTATTTCATGTGACCAGCCAGTTGCCAGCACAGTTAAGATTTCCCAGCTTTCCTGAATGTTAAACTGAGAGGAAACACTTCTCTGCCTCTCTCAGAATAGAAATACTCAGGCTCCAGAAGGCTATGCCATCTCTGTCTTTTAGCATCAGCAAGTGTGGAAAAGCTACAAAGACCATCTCGATTTCTGTTTCTCCTTTGTGATTTAAGAGGTAGGCAGAGCTATGCATAAGCTCCTGTGCTTATTTTTGCTGTGACATCTTTTGATGTACAATTTACTCCATCCCTGCCTTCATCTCCACATTCCCTGCCCACGAAGTGATGGTCGTTACTCCTAGGAGTGCCTATGTGCCTGAATGACCACAGCAGGTTTATGAAGTGCTTTCTGAATACAGAGCTACTTTTGCCACACGAGCTATAGTGCTACCTCTGCTGCTCAGCCAGATTCTGCACTTTTTACTTGCACTCTCTAGCTATCAATGTTCCTCGTATAATTACTCTGTAGATATATTAGAACATTTTTAATCAGCTTCTGGTTATCTTGTCAAAAGATACTCATTTTCTCCTTAAGAAAATGTACTAACCTATCCTACCTTCCCCACAACTTTGCACCAGCAGATATTTGCTCTTTACTCACCCATTGCAATTTTCATTCATATAATACACAGTACTTCAAAGTAACGCTTTGGACCTGATTAGGACTACAACCCTCATACATAGAGCTAAATTTTGCCTACTAGGAGATGCTTGGTTTAGCATGAAGACAATTTGCATATTGATAGATCTCTTCGCCTTCCAGTCACCATATAAAAAGTTAACGCATTGCCGT
The DNA here is from genome assembly GCA_013400835.1 of Zapornia atra. Classification (NCBI taxonomy): domain Eukaryota; kingdom Metazoa; phylum Chordata; class Aves; order Gruiformes; family Rallidae; genus Zapornia; species Zapornia atra. The sequence continues at coordinate 41,130 of VZTU01006169.1, read as the reverse complement.
AATAATTCAGTGTACATCAAATCTGATTTCTTTTGATGCATTCAGCCACCTACTGTCATTTTAATGCATTTTCCTGGCACAGGCACTCACACTGTTTCATATGAAACCATTTATGTAGGCATTGAATTAAATTAATTTTTTCCTCAAAGTTGAAAAATTCAAAGAAAGATGTATTCACCTCTTCAAAAGAATCATTGTTTTCAAGTAAGGGAAAGGGGGAAAGCAGCTATTCCATTTCTCCAACATTTGAGTCAGCAATAATCTTATACTGAAGCTGCAAAGTTAATCAGTCATTTCTGTGTTTCTCTTGTGTTGGCATCTACTCAACATGGGGGAAAGCACACAGCTCCTCAATGTTTACCACAGACTGAATAAGGTCAAGAGTAAGAAATGCAAAGTGTGAGAAGCATGCAGGCCATTTACCAGGGTGAGGGAACCCTGTTCATTCTCTCTTAATAGGAAATAATGAACGGACAGAACCAGAAAGAAAAGAAAGTGGTGCTGGGGGTGGGGGAGGTGGGGGAGGAGGGGGATCATACCCAAGTGCATGATGTTTATATGCCATATTTTCCAGTCTTAGAGCCAACGAGTTTCTACCACATTTTCTTTAGGAAACTAGAGAAGAAATTTATATTCATAAAACCCCCTGTGCGACTTTGTGTAAAGGTATGTTTTCATCTTTCTGACATTTAACAACTCAATTTGCCAACACTGTTTTCTTCTTTCTTACACAAAGTGTTTGCTGTGTTTGCTGGCTATTACTTAAGTGCTGTGTTTACAATGTTGTTGCACAGACTGTGTTTACAGTCAGATGTTTAACTAATTGCGGTCCATCTATATCCCCACTACTATCTGATGACTTCTTGGCACTAGCTATGCTTTGCTATGGAGGTGCATGAAGTTCTCTTACTGCTCACACAAAGGCTACTTGCAACTGGCACCTTTACAAAATGATGCCCATGTATATGACATAGCAGTCTTTGTACTTTGCAGCTCTCTGAATACACGTGTGCTATATACATACATGTACACTATGCTATATACATACATGTACACTATGCCTGTCCGCATCACCTTGCATTGCAAAAAAGAATTCCCAATTTACAAAAAAGCAACCCCATTAAACTCAGAAAAAGAGAAAAGGAATAAGATGTTATGATGCTATAATTTAACTTCACTAGTCCTTCAAGAGGTCGCTGTCCTTTTACAAAGCTTCTGAGACTGCATTGCCACATAAACTAGCACTGAGAATTTTGTTTACCCAGATCTCTTTCCAGTGATCGGAAGACACAGGAGAAGAGCTGGCAAAGATACAGCACACTCTTTCCAATTTTGTCTCCCTACTGGTGTTATCATTAAGGCTGAACCTGCAAGTAGAGAACATCATCCACGCTAGCAGTGCTCAGAGGTCCATCAGATTCACTGTCACTGACTCACAGATTGATTTTGTTTCTCCATTTCTGGGTCAGTGAATTCTTACATGTGGCTATTTGCCAGGCAAGTATTAACTGCCACAGAACCTTGACTATTAATGCAGTGTACTTCAGCTTGGAAACTGAAAAATAATGATAACAACAAAAAAACAGCAGAATTTGTCACAGCATCTTTGTCATTAGCACACATTTGTGCACATGCACATATACTCAACTTCCAAAATTTCACCTTGGATGAGAAAACATTCCCTTGGAGACAGAAAAGGTTAGGAAGTGCAGAACATCTCCACATTATAATGCTGACAGTTTTCTGGCCTAGAGCTCTATTTATTTCCAGCACATGTTTCCTATGAGTTTGAAAGGCAGAGGTAATTTAAGTGTACAATATATTTCTGTGCAAAATGAATGTGTGAAAATGGAGTTAAAAAACAGGATTGTCCCAGGATTTAAAATATCTATTAATAAAAACATATTCCTCAACAGAAACAGTCTCTATGGGATAGTCGTTGTTTTAGTTTATTTCTTCTGGGATTTCTTTGGCGGCCTCTTTAACATTTTAAATGAGGTATTTTGGCATCACCATCTGTCAAAAAACATGGTGATGTGAGCTCATATGCCTTAAAAAGGTAATCACAGATATAACTGTAGTCTTTAGTTACTTTTGTGACTGAAAAAGGACAGCGTCTCCACTACTCACTGCCCCATTAGTTGCTCAATTCTGCTCTTCACAGAAACGGTACATTTTGCCTTTTTGCTTTAGTGCTGATTTCTATAAAACCCACTTCAAATAGAAAAATGGCCCAAACAGAATATTCTAATTATTATAAGAGAGATATTAGCAGCACTTTGAAATCCAAGAACATGTTACACTGACTGTAGGGAACCCCTTTGAGTCATCAGGTTGTTCTCCCTGAAGACATATATGTTTAGACTTCTATCCTTTCTGTACTTCGTATCTGGCAAGGAATGACTCCACAAGGAAATAAAGCAAGAACAATGCTGAACAAACACAAATACATTATTTGCCTGTCCGCCTCCATGAACTGGTAGAGGCATCTCTATCAAAATGCCAACAGGCAAGCAGAGTCTTTAAATTTTACAGTGCCAGGCCAATACACTGAGAGAGCTGCATCACTGCGGTACTTCATACAAGTGGAATAAACAGCCTTTTTTCAGGTAGCATGAGCAGCTGAGCAGACTGTGCTCCTGCAGGACTGAAACACTGGCCTCGCATCACATTACATACCAGGAAGAAAGAGGGGCCAGTAGCATGGGGGAAACCTGCCTTTAGGAAAGCAAACTATGCATTCCCTGCAGTAACCTCACCCCTTCATCAGGAGCATCAGCTGCAAGTGCACAACTGTGCTGGTTTTGGCTGGGATAGAGTTCATGTTCTTCACAGCAGCTAGTATGGGGCTGTGTTTTGGATTTGCACTGAGAACAGTGTTGGTATTACAGAGATATTTTCATTATTGCTGAGCAATGCTGCTTGTTCTTACCCCACCTCACCAGTGAGCAGACTAGGAGGGGACACAGCCAGGACAGCTGACCCAACTACCCTAAACAAATATTCCATACCATACAATGTCATGCTCAGCATATAAAGCTGGAGGAAGAAGAAGGAAGGGGGAAGATGTTTGGAATGATGGTATTAGTCTTCCCAACTAATGGTTATGCATGGTGGAGCCCGGCTTTCACTGAGATAGCCGAATGGGAAGTGGTGAATTAATTCCTTGGTTTGCTTTGTTTGTGTGTGCAACTTTTTCTTTACCTATTAAACTGTCTTTATCTCAACCCATGAATTTTCTCTCTTTTACACTTGATTTTTTCCCCATCCCACTGGGGGAGAATTGAGCAAGCAGCTGCATGATGCTTAGTTGCTGGCTGGGGTTAACCATGACAACAACACAATAACAAAGGAATATTTCAAGAATCTCTCTGTGAAGGGCCAAGGACCATGGAATAAGTCAGAACATACAAGCCTCACTTTGCCACAGCCCCAACTATTGGCAAGAGGCTTAGGAAAAAAAAGCCATTCTGATCATAGAATCACACACAAATGACAGAATATGAAAATCAGAATTGAAATACAAATAGAGAAAAAGCCTGCCTCCCTTCAAGCCTCTGGACAGCTCCAGCATTAGAAAATCAGCACTGCTGATACATTTATATTCAGTCAGCAGAACATGGCTTGGTAAGGCTCATGAAGCACACTGCTTCTATGCCGCCCACCAGCAGTGTTCCGCTTGTCTTGGTGGCCATATCTAAACATGTTTCCTATTAAAATAAAACAGGAATTATTTTGTTAGTAAACTTTTTACATCTTAGTATTTAGGTAATAAATGACAAATGGGATTCAGTGAAACAAATGTAAAATGGGATTTCTCATGTACTTCAAGTAGTATCATGGGCCCACAAATCCTAATGCCACTTGCACACAGGTGATGACAGTGTAAGATGGCAGGAGCCATCCCTGGTGTAGTCTTGCCAGTACTGCTTGCTTGGGAAATACATGTTCCCTCTGAGTATTTGAGGCCAAAGTAGCTGTCAGGCACTGGCCAAAATCATGCCCAAGAGCCCGCTAATAACTAGGCAGCATTTGCACAATCAGCACTGGACAATCTGGCACTTCAGATCATTCCCTACTCTTGTTTTATTTTTCAGTAGAGATGTGGCCACTGAGCTCTATCTACAACTATTTCAGTTGCCTTCAATTATTCTGGTCACTCTAATGCAACTTTGTAGTTTTCATTTTGTAATGAAACTGGAATAAATCCCAGTTGGAATAAAAAAAAAACCACTCTCATTTTTGTTTTAAGCAAGAGATTAATCCACCTATGAAGATTTCTCAAGAACATTATCAATATGCAACCTCATCTCGCCTCTCACAGGGCACAGAACTTTGCCTTGATGATTTCAGCATTGTCTTCACTACTTAGCTGTCTGTAACTTACCAATTAGAAGGCTACCCAAGGAGTGAACTGAAATGAAACAGAGTAGGAAAATTACTATAACACTTCCCAATGTGTTCCAATGCTTGTATCACCCATGGCTATCTTTGAGCTAGAAGATGCTCTAAGAATTACCTGATGTAAACATTCTAATGTTAAAGGTTGCAGTTTCCAGATTTTATTGCACTTTCTTGAAACTGGCAAAGTTTCTCCTTGAGCATGTGTTTATATCACCATAATATAATCCCTGAAAGCTAAACTTTGCTTTGATAAGTAAAATAGACATTTTCACAGTAAAGTGAATTTTCAGGACATCAGATTATTTAGGAGCTTTTTTTAGAACTTCTATCTGAGCTCTAATTTATAACATCTTTTTTAGAATAGAGACTGAGACGCAATTTCAGCCGTGATCTCACCATGCTTGTAGACTACTGCTGTTTGATATAACTAGGAACAATTCAAGAACAATATCACTTCTTTCTGCCACAGGTTTGCAATAGAAATGGACACTTAATATAGATCAAGAAAGTCTTTTTTTACTGAAGAAGAAATTGTTAGTGAGACTTTCAGAGTCTCCTGAGGGAGACTATTCTGTACTGATGAGATCCCATCTGGAGTAATCCATCCAGCTCTGGAGTCCTCACTACAAGACAGACATGGACCTGTTGGACTGGGTTCAGGGGAGGACTGGAGCACCTCTCACTGTGTGGAAAAGCTGAGAGAGTTGGGCTTGTTTAGCCTGGAGAATGCAAGGCTCTGGGGAGAGTTTATGGCAGCCATTCAATACTTAAGGGGGGCTTATAAGAAAGATAGGGACAAATTTTTTAATAGGGCCTGTAGTGGTGGAATGAGGGCTAATGGTTTTAGACTAGGAGAGGGTAGACTCAGACTAGATATAAGGAAGAAAAATTTTACAGTGAGGGTAGTGAGACACTGGCACAGGTCGCCCAGAGAGGTGGTAGATGCTCCATCCCTGAAAACAGGGTCAAGTTGAATATGCTTCTGAGCAACCCAATCTAGTTGAAGATGTCCCTGCTCATTGCTGGGGCCTCTGACTACATGATCTTTAAAGGTCCCTTCCAACCCAAGCCATTCTGTGATTCAGTGTCTAAGAATGACAAGAGACTCCAGTTAAACCACCATTGAGCACTCAGTGCCATTTGATCATCTCCTCATCTCCTCCTAGCACTCAGAGCTTTGCAATCTTTGAGATTCAGGCCCTTTTGGGACTGCAGGTGTGTTGCTGATCATGCCACCTTCCAGCTTCTTAGCAGTCATCACACATCAGTCAGAGCAGCTAACTTCCTTGCACTCCCCTCTCTTCCTTCTTTCCCTCCCTCCCTCAGTTCACATACGCACTTGAAACTCTACTTAGTATTCCCATTGTATTTCCAAGTGACAGCACATACTCATAAACATTCCTTGCTGTTTGTAACCTGATCAGACACATCACAATTTTCAGTTGTCAGAACAAACCTGACAGTAGTTTTAACAAAAACAGGATAACATGGCCTTACCCCATCTCTAATTCCAATGGGAAATGCACAGCATTTTCCACATAGCTCAAACAGTGAAATGAATGAGCAAGATGATGAAGTAGCAGTAGTACAAAATCTAAAAAGAAATAATAAAAAAACTGGATCTTGAGCACTGTTTGGCCTCAGAATGCAGCAGTCCATTCATTATATATTGGATGAGGTGATTTCCAAAGCTAATGAACAACCTCTGCTTTGAAGTACTGGTTGAAAGCCATCTCCCCAGCGTGGGTATTACCCAGTACATAAGAGAGAGAGAGAGAGCATCTCTTGGGTCATTAATCCCACATTAGGATTAAATACTTCCCCCTTTCACTCACGTTCACTTATGACACACTTGTTGCTAGAAAAACAACTGTTTATATGAAAAAGTAAAACTAATAACTTTAAACATATTTAAATATATATTAATATAATTTATATGCTAGGTATAGAAACAGAGAGAAAATCTTGTAACATGGGACTGAAGCTCTATGCAAACCACTAAGCATTCAAAATACTCAATAGTCTAAAAAGAAATACAAGGAAACAAGACTGACATCTGATCAAAGGATAAAAGTATTAATTATAAAAGTGATGCTTCAGTCTCTGAAGGTGAAAGAGTACAAACAGATCTACTGCTCAAAACATGATAGGTATACCATGCATTTTTAAAAGTACACCCATCAGATGAATAACTTTCTCATAAACTATCCTGATTTCGTATAAATGTTCAGGAAAGTAGTTATTAAGAGTGAACATTAGTCTGGGGGGGGGGTTTGTTTGCTCTTTTTGTATGAGAGTTAACCTAGAAACTACCTTGATCATAAGATGATGAGTAATACATTGGACTATGTTAGATTGATGGACATCCACTGCATAAAAGCAGCAACATTTTCAGCATAAGCATTTGAGAGACTTTGAGACACATTTCAGTGACTGCTAAGTGTTAAACAGAATCTAAAAAACATATAACTGTCTTAAATTAGTAAGGAAATATTACGGAATAAACAATTATTAAATAATTATCTCAAGATCAGTACCAATTTGATAGAACTAAATTACTTGCAAACATATGTAAGGTTAGTTGGAGTGATTTCTATCTGGTGTTTGATACTTCCACATTTTCTTCTCACCTACTGACAAACACGGCGGATAAAGCACTTACTACTCTTTGCATGCAAAATTCATATCCACTTTGTCTCCTTTATATATCTCTTATCAAGCTAACCACGGGAACAGGTGTCTTCAGTGGAAAGAGAGAAAGGCAAACCATCCTTTTCAAAAACATCCACAGGCTTTTGGTGCATTACCAAAAGTTCAGGCTATACAGAACACACGGGAGCGACCCTGACCACTTGTTGAATAATTGAATGCCTTCTCCATATACTGGGGACGTCACTTCCTGGCCAAAGCAGTCCAGTAATTACGGCATGTTGCCCCACCACTTGCCAAACCAGCACATCCAAACATGTGCCATCTTTCTGTAGGCGTAGGTTATACAAGAGAGAGATTTTTCACTTCAAGACTCAAATTTGCTTTCCATCCAAGAAGGGAATATGTCATCTGCAGAGATCTGGAGTCAGATGACAAGATGCCCTTCTCTGTTATCTTTGTATTGTCAAGAGGATAAACTTTAAAGACTGACTGGCAAGAAGCCATTCACTAGCCCAAAAGATTTAATCTTAAATTTTTGTAAATGCTTTAAAATACAACTGCTGAGATCAAGGAGAAGTGATATGTTGTCAAATAAAGAAAAGCTCTACTGCTTAAAGCTGCCACAACTCCAGAAATAACACCCCCCCCCTCAGAAAAAACAAGTTTTCTTCATGCTGCATATACAACTAAATCTAGGAGCACCCTAGAAGAAAAACAGATTTTAATTATTTTTAGAAGAAAAAGAATAAACAACAAGACAGAACTGGCAATATCTTTCTGTGAAACATTCATTTTCCAGTGACGAATACTGATTTGTTGACATCAAAATGTTCTGGGTTTATATTCATTACACTAGATTTTCCTCAAATCAAAGAATAAACAAACAACCAATTTTAATATTGTAAAAATGTAAGTCATTATTAATCTAAAACCTTTAAGATAAAAGATTTTATAAATTAAAGAAATAAAGGAGTTAATCAGTCCTGTATTGCTCACTATACCTTTTTAAATGATTGAAAGCAATGTTTTATTTTCTAACTGGCTTTGTTTCAATTTTGCAGTGAAATTAAATTTTAAAAAATCCCACTTTTTAAATGAGCCTTAAGAGTAACCCTCCATCTTTCCCAAGGTCATATACCTTCTATTCATAGAATTAGATTGAGAAAAGGAAGATTTGACAGCCCTGTTTTGAGTAGGGAATTGGACCAGAAGACCTCTAAAGGTCCCTTACACCCTTAATGATTCTGGGAGTCTATGAATAAAACTCTTGCCTCTTCAGAAATTGTTCCTGGCTATCTTAGTCAGGCATATGGTATCAATTACCATAATACTCCAGTTCTTCACAATCTTTAATATATTTATTTTCACAATCCTTTTGAGAGGCAAGAAACTCTATTATCCCAGTTTTATAGATTGAGCATTCAGGTACTGAAATTTAAATGGTTCCTGTTAAATATTTCTATTCTATTCTATTCCTCATGCTCAAGTTTCCTGGGATGCTGCATACATGTGGACACTTATGTTCAAAATACTGAAAATATCCTTAAGTCCTTTGGGGTAATTTCATTTTCATAATTGTGATCCTATTAATTTCAATGATGTCACAACATTATAAAGCTCCAGTTTGGGCATTTTAATTTAACCATCTGAAAAACTTAAAACTCACGTCAAAACAGCATCTGCTGACTTGATAGCCTAACCCTGGACATAGCAAAAGCCAAGAACTAAATAAGTAGCATGATTGTTTTAATGGACTGGTAAATATGTAGTCAAGTTGTAGATTATATTTCATAGACATCACAAGGGTGTAAAACCTTGCTGCTACCATTAGCATTGATATGAAATACAGATTAGAAACTCTACTCAGAGAGAGCCGCGGAAAGGAAGCATGAGTGTCCTTAGCCAGGGAATCAAAATTGAACTGCAACGTAGAAGTTAAAACAGTTCACAGAGATTTCCGCTCACAAGGCTCATCTAAATAATTCAAAGATGGCTCCACAGGTTTGTGATCAAAGGGATACTTGCAGGCTAGTAAATCAAACCAAAACAATAAAAAAGAAAAAAAATATTTTAAAACTTTATTAAAGAGAAATTTTGACCCACACTTCAATGCAATAATCTACTTCTAAAACTGTGATCCAAAAGAGACCCAAGGCTAACAAATCCCATGACATTGTTTAACTACAGCTATTTTGCATAGGTCTAGCCACTTATATGTAGAAGCATATGCTTCACTTTAATGCTTACAGTGTCTCAAACTTTTACTGCTAATACACAGTAAAACCAACAAAGTGAAAGTAGTAAAGGTGGGTAGGTTAGCAGGAAAGAATATCTCCATTGAGCTTGTACAAGCTCAGTAATATTTTCTCATCTGGACTTACTGAAATCTTAATCACAACCCCTTCCTATGTTTATATCCCTGGGAGCCATATTCTTTTGCTTTACTGTATGCTGTTCTCTTTGTGGCAGATTGTTTTAAAAATATTTTAAAGGAGACACTCAGCGTGCAGCTAAGATTCTTTCCATCAAAGGTTGAACAACAGAGTTCTCCATAGAAAAGGTTCGCTCCATTTCGTGTTCAATCTCCTGAGTAGTGTGAATTTATTAACCACTTTGAAGTGGTAAAAATGTGATGTGTGTGTGTGTACAGATGATCCAAACAGTATAAAAACCAGCCAGGAAATCAATAAAGCAGCTTTTTAACAAATGCATTTCCAACCGATCAAAAGAATAGCCTAACGGCTACATATGGCTGATCTAACACTCATTACATTATCATTTCAAGGAAACATCTTTTGCAACTGAAAGGTGAAGTCTTTCTGTAATGAGCTCCTTCTGAGTCAGCAACAAGAACCCTTTTTAGAGTGCTGAGACAAAATAAATATGTGGCAAACACCGGGGAGGAATTATTCTCTGCAAACAAATGTTTTTCTGCATGCAAGGGCTCTCACTTTGAATTGGTTTGCTGCTTAAAAGCAAGGAAATGTGGAGAGAAGGGGGTCTTTAATCTAGGACCTTTTCATTAAAAGAAGAAAAATGTAACTCATTGGTGGTTGCCTCTGAGGGATGGGTAAGAGGGGGAAAATGTATTCTGCCTGGCATTAGCAGATTCAAATATATGCTGAATGCAGAATGGGATTTGAGCCAGCCCCAGAGAAGTTCTCTGATGTTTTCCACAGGTCTCACACTTGGAAGAATGTTTCCCTCACTAGCCGTATCAAAGCAGAATACATTTTGCAAATTAAGGAGAAATTAAATCTGAAATAAAAGGCTTTATTTAGATTTTAAGAGACTATAAAAGGTGCAGGTCATATCCTCAGATAGTATAAATTACCAAAAGTCTGCTGAGCCACAGATTGCACAAACTGATGAATTGGCCCTACCTATACAAGTGGATTTTTTTGTTTGTGTGTTTTGTTTAGAACACCTGGTAGGACAGTGAGAAGTGAAAATGGTTCATTGCTGTAGTAGACATTCATTTGGTAGACCCAGAAATATCTGGCAGCAAAGACAGTATAGGACATATTCCTTTTCTCCTCTCCTTTGCTCATAAGGTTATCTTACAAATAAAACCATGTCCAAAAAATTACTGCTATGAATAATGACAATGCATAACAAATTTTCTGGGAATTGGACTTTTTTTTTCTTAAGGTAATCATAATGTCTTGGGGCCACTACATTGCCCCATAGTTCATTCTAAAGTAGCAAGAAAATTCAATATCCTCAAAATGTCTTTGGTTTACACAATCAAATTACACTTCCAAAGGAAAATGCTAGCTCACAAAGTATCGCTGTCTCTACCCTCATCAGTTAAAATCACCCATAGCCATTACTTAAACCTGTAATCAGGGAGCCTTGTGCATCTCCAAGCAAGAGTGCAGCATGGGAGACAAAATATTTTTCCACGCATTCATTAGGGGACTACTGATGAAGCAAGTTATTGACATAAGACCTGAGGCTGACTTCTCTGTTTTCCACGGTGTCTTGTTTGTCTGGAATAATGTAATTTGACATATAAATCTCATTGGCACGAGTGCACAGGGGGTTCCCACAGGGACCCAAAAAAGAATCAGAAATTCTTGTCCCTTTTTCTGCCCTCACAATGCTTCAAGGAGAGTCAGGAGATCCCTTTTTCCTGTGGCAATCATACCCCCTTAGAACTAAAAGTAAAAATATGATTAATCTCCTCTAATGTTCCATGTCTTCACTGTTAATGCCTACATCTGAAGTTCTTCAGGCTTGCTTGAAACCAAGTGGATAAAACCAGATGCATTTAGGCCACCATTTTTCTACCCAAACAGAAATGTCTCCCTCTCTAAAAGACAAATCACGCCCTAGAAATGTCTGTTTCTCTTGTCTTCTAATGAGAAGTTGACTAGCTCAGAGATAGGCATTTACACTGTAGATGCCTATGTGTGATGAGCTAAATCCCACGCTGACAGTCCAGAGAGGTAACCTGCTTTGCAGATTGCTGTGTTTTGGTGACATGACATCTGCACACCAGCTCCTGCAATTCTCTGTAGAATCCAACAGCTTCAAAAGGAAAAGAAAATAGCACTCTTCTCATGAAATTCATAAATCAAGGTGGAAAAGAAATCTTTAAATCCCTTATCTCTCTGCAGACTGGCTTTTTGCTTCCTGTGGCACCTGCCTGGGTTTGTGCACATGAACGCTTCTCTCTGCCAAACCTCCCATCAGCTTCCAGCAGGAATTGGATACCATTTTCTGCTCTAGCAGTATCAACCTTCATGCTTTTGTTGACATGACATGCCAGCTTATGCATTTACTTATTTTTCTCATTGTCCCTTCTAAACCTTTCTTACACGCTCCTTTCTCTTTTTTCTATTGCTTCCTATTTACCATCGTGCTTCAGTCGCCTTAAAGCGTCTCAGATGCTGGAGGAAGAAAGCAGTAGAAAAATATGTGGAGAGAGGTAGAGGGAGGAGAAAAATGTGACAGTTTTATAGTTGTCCCTAAGGCACAAGGCTGTCCTTTTACCTTTCCCTAGAGGTCTGGAGCTTTTCTGTTGCTTTAACTATCTGTATTCTGCAAAAATAAGGCAAGCAAACCAAGTGGGTAGTTGAAAAGTTCCTCACATTCATAGGAGAAAATTAATGTTGGGGGCACAAATTGTGCATGAAATTTTCTGGGGATCACAAAGAACATTCTATGGCCACCAGATGTTTTGTTGCAAAATAAAAGCATTCCTCCTGTGGTCACAAGGTGAAAAAGTTTCACTTCTGGTATCCACATGCAGAGGAGCAATCACCAAAGTGATGCAGGCCCTGTGCTTTCCTTCCATGACTTATTTCTTTGCTGAAGTTTTTTATAGATTAATACATTCCCCTCCCAAAACACCAGTTGAGATTAGTCTACACAAGGTTACACATCAGCAACAAAAATTGCAACTTAAGTGTTAAAACCTGCATAGTTGGTAAATTTTCCATAAAGTGGATGACGTTTCTACTATTCTCCTTGCTTGCAATATGAGCTACCGAAGTAGATTTTTTTCCATATTCACATTTCATACTCTTTAATTTTTGTATTCATATTACTTTTGCCTTGCTACAAAGAAGATTGCACTTTTTAATAATTTGTAATTTATAGCATGGTCCTGCAATGGCTAAATATCTCTTAGATTTTTATTCTTGGCCTGTCCCTGAGGCATTTGAATATGCCTCAACAGGAATATTTACACTCTAATTTTCTGCTACAGATGGTAGCTATTGTTAAAATGTTAACAACTGAATAAAATAACCAAAGGCTTTACAGTTTGACCCTCTGCTCCACCCTTCCCAAAAGCATAGCTACTTTATATGATAATTAAAAGAAAATTGGAAAATTTTGAGTTTCCCTGAAAGAATCTCTGAGGTGAAAGTATAATTTTTGCAAGGATTAGAACCGTATTACATCTATTTTAATATACTTTGTTTAGATTTCAACAGTGCTTTCTGTGGTTTAGTAACCTAAAATATATGAATGTGTTAAAATGTTCAATGTACAGCAATAACTCTTATGATAGTAAAGAAATTCTCAATATACAAATTAAGCTGCATGATTTAAAGAATAAGACAAGCCAATGATAAACATTAACTTACTTCTATATAAAAATATAAGAGCAGTACAAAAGAAATAGATCATTAAGAGGAACACTAAGTCCTCAGCGTGGCTTTTCTCCTATTGTACTGGGGTTTTTGCAAGGCAGGCATACTTTTTTTTTTATTTGATGCTGTAAATCAATAATCACACAATGAGACTCACATCTTCCAGTCGAGTTTGCAAGACTGAAGCTTCCTGAGCACATCTGCTGTTGACAAACACTGGGGAAAGTAAAGCAAACAGAACTGAAAGGTCCTAGCTGCTGCTCCTGCTGCTGCTGCTAAGAGTATTTGCTCTTTCCTCACTGATCACCTGCCATTTTACTTTATGCAGATGGCACCCCAGCTGCTATGTGACCAGCCAAGAAAAAAAAAAAAAAGAAAAAATGAAGTCAGTTTACACACAGTTCAACAGGTAACATTCTATGAGCACAGTGGAAAATACACCTTCTCCTCCAGCTCTAAAATAAGTGTCCTCAAACTGGCTCAACGCAAACTGCTCACTATACATTTTCTATAAAACCCCTTCTGTCAATTCAATATAAATTTTCCAGGCCACCAAATTTTCTGTGTTATCCTGTACTTTTATCCTATAGTCATTTACTGTTTATCACCTTAATAAGGTATTTAAACTGCACTTTAAGAGTATCTATTCATGTGGGGCTTGCATGCCCCCTCCACGTGTTATTACCCCACATGCAGTTGGAGTTGGGGTAATAACATTGGCACTGGCAGCTGGGGGGTCAAAGCCAATATCTTTGGTGCTTAAAGGTGTAACAGAGCGATCAATGTACTATAAAAATAAGTCAGAGGAAACAGAAGAGCAAAGAAACAGCACAATGCTGCCCAATTTTCCTTCTATGTTTGCAGGGGGCACTCCCAAGCACATTTCAATCATTCCCATGCATGGAGGGATGGCACAACAGAAGCAGCACTGAAGCAAGCCCTCCTCAAAGCGGAGTTCTGGAGGCATGCATGTACAGCCTGGTTGGGGGCTGTTTCTTGGCTTTGACTCCTTAACAGTGAAATTCAAGAAGGACCTTGGACCCTTGGGATCTCAGGGAGTGCGGGTCAGTGGTTTGTCCAAAGGCACTGAGCTCCTGAATGGTTCTTGGGTCAGAAAGTGAAGGTGGCTCACCCTTTCTGGCGACGCTTGCCTGGCAATACTAAGCCATGGGTGAAATCCTGGTAATCCAGGCAGATCAGCCCTCCTGGCCTAGCATGATTTATTCACTAGCAGTGTAGTGCATATTTATAATTTTCTTTCTTCTTTTGAGGGGTATGAGCACTGGCCCCAGGTGAAACTACACCACATGACCTGTGTTTCTCAAGTATCACAAACTGAAGAAAACTTTGTTACTCTGCTAGTTGCACTTAGGGTAACTAAACTAAATCAACAGATGCACATATTCCACGTTCACATCTTTATTTTGCAGCGTTGGCAGAATTTCAAACAAACAATAAACCAAATACAGACTTTGAATATTAAGAGAAAGACCATATCTCACACATCCTCAGTTACAAGACTGTAATTTAGAAAGACAAAGACACTTCTGTCTTCATAAAATCCCTTCCTAATTTTAGCTTTTTGAATTAAAATAAGCAAAAAACTGGGTGTGATTTTGAGAACTGTTATTCCAAATTACCATTTTGCCTTAACATACGAAATTCACTATTTACTATAATAATTTACTATTTTACTTAGAAACAATGAAAAAATAGGCCTTGAAGGTGTTTCTAGATAGAATTCACAGTTAATCAGAACAAATAATGAATATGAGCACATACTTTTCAACAGTAAGGGATGGAGAAACATAAGCATGAATAGTTGAAAGGTACAAGTATTGCAAAGATTTTTCTAGACAATGATATGTTCTGCACCATTTATTTACTAGTTAAAGCAGTTAATAAAGGTTAATGTTTATGTACTGCATATATTTCATAATTATTTACATTACTCAGTAATAAAATGAAATCTCCAAGTTTCTGGAAATCTGATTTGAACAAAGAAAAAAATTAATAGAGGCTTTATCCACAACTAATGAATCATCTCTTCAGAGGAAATGTTAAGTTTAGAAGGGTGATAGTTAGAAGTCAAAATAGTGTTCTGAGTCGAAGCTATTTAATCTTGCTTTCATATAGGACTGTAAAGAGTAAATATCACCAAAACACAAACCTCAAAACATTTCCAGGTTGTTCCAAGCAAGCTCTCATTTGTGCATGAGTGGTGTTCCCCCCACCAACAAAGGTTCATCCCCTTTTCCAATGTTAACATCCAAACACATGAATTACTGAAAGTAAATATGCAGTCCGCATTATTTCTAGATGAGTTTTGTGCAAGTAAACTCTATCTCCAGTGCACACAGGTAAAAGTGCTTGATAAATAGACACGCAGCTGTCAGTAAGTGCTAACTTCGGGCATACAAGCAGACCATTTTTTGAATATTCAGCATTCACCTAAGCAACCAAAGTACCACACCTCTAATGACAGTGATGCCTAAAGCTTCAGTCCTCATTGCAACTATATAATTGCAAATTATATCCTACGTGAGGCTCATTTGCAGCTGCCAAAGAAAGACACCTGTAACAGGGTAAGGCAAGTAAGTCATCTGAAATGTCAGCAGTGTCATCACTGGCTCCTGCCATCATCTGGGGGCCTTAGGTTTATAGCACTGAGCTGGGGAAAATTTGGACTGTGTTCTGTAATTTCACAGAAAACATGCCACTAACAGCCAGTATTTCCGCTGTATCCCCATAACTCTGAGAGCATCAGAGATATTTTCAACAGTGGCTCTATCATTCAGTAGAAATTTTGGGTGGAGAGATTTATTGTCCCATTATGTGTGGCAAGAGGAGGAACATTTATCAGTAGTCTTCCAGCAAAGATGACAATGGGGAGGAGGAAGTTGGAAACATCTTCTGCCTATGACAGAATAACAACTGAGATTCTCACCACCAGGTGGGCTGGAAGGATGGCCATTGAGAATATTTTATTGTCAACAGAATGGTTCTTTTTGGGCATTCAGAGAGATCTATTGTTTTCTCAACTATGGTTCAATGGGCTATGTATGTCCGTTTCATTCAAATACAAGCAAAAATGCTCAACAGTGGAAGAAAGAGTAAAAATTTTATTTAAAGTGTTTTAAACTTAAAGTAAATAATCTCCTTAAATTAAAATAAACCAAAATACACCTAAGTACTCCTCTTTCTCTCTCCAACTTGCTTGTCTAAGTATGGTCAGGTAGGAATTACTGATTTTGTCACGCTGTTTCTAATCAGTATTAAGAAAGCCCAACAGGCAGACTTGTGAAAGGATTTGCTCTGCATGTACAATCCAAACTGCTCTGCAATAAAAGCACGATTAAAACAGTAGGCATGGAAGACTGTACAAAGTTGCTTATTGCTTAACTGTTTTAAAACCTCTGACACAACAGTACACCGTAATGACCTGGCACCATTTATTACTTTTGCTCTGGGTCCCTGCTGGGCCTACGTTCGTTTTGCTGGAAGATGTTCCATAGTTCACGTGCCTGATGTAGCACATGCAGCAGCTATTCACCTGCAATCCTGCTCTGATTTTTTCTGGATTTTTTGATGGTGCCTCTTCAGATTAACTCCTCCCTATTGTTCCTGAGCCAGTTAACCATTGTATTTCTTGTTCTATTACTGGGTAATGAAAAAAATAGCAGCAAACACCCTATAATGGCAATTCTGCAGCATTATATTAGTCAGCTTCTTCTGTCCCAAGCTGCTCTTACACAACTTACTCCTTTTTTAATAATTTAATCTATTTTTTATACTTTGAAGTATCTCTTACATTTTGATCCTGACCTATAATGATTAGTTTAGGTAAATTATTTTCATAGCTATTCACTTGAAAAAAAAAATCTTTCTCATTTCTGAAGTGGTTTCTTCTACCTAGACAATTTGATTCTTATTTAAAATTTGTTTGTGTCACCCAGGTTCTTTTTTTTTTTGTAATTAAGCATATTTGCTTTCCTCAAAACAATATCAAGGGCTCTTAAGCCAGTTGTATGGAGGCTACCATTGTAAAGCTCCTTTTGCACACAGCTACCCCAGCAATGGCAAACTTCCCATAGTAGACAAGAGACTTTACACCAGTGTTTCTAAAAGGCTGCAGCTAGTCATATGGCAGGACCCAATTAAAACAATACAGTGGCCTTCTGTGTACACTAAGTAGATGCTCATAAACCTAACACAAAATCTTTCTCCTTGATATCGGCACACTCCACCTCCCTTGGGATGTATCAAACACATTCTACGCATGACATACTGCTCATATATAGCATTATATCTTTATCCAAGTCAGCAACTTATCCAGTTTTATGCTATGCTAGTAAGTGGGTCACAGAAATTTTTCGTAGACACCACCCTTCATTGGTGGCTCCAGACTCTTCCACAGAAAACATGAACAAAAAGGTCAGCAGCTGGCTGGTTTTCCTCCTGTGGGCAAACAAACAAAATCCAGTAGCCCAATAGCCGATTTAGCAACAATGGAGCACTCTAAAGTCCCCTGTATCAGGTTAGTATGAGTACTTAAGGAAAAGACCAAAGGGAACAGGGCAGCTTCTGGACGTTGTGTATAGTGAGTTCCAGATTATAATAGAAAAGCAGCAGGGAAAAACTGCCTGCAACTGTACCAGAGCACCAGGAACTTTGGACACCCTAAAAGGTGGACCCAAGGACATACTCTCTTGTACTGAAAGCTCTTCTGTTTCCAAGTGGTAACTAAGATACAAGTTTTGGTCTGTTTTTGAAACTCTACCCTCTGCAAATGCTCAGCTCAGCACCAAGCTATTGGAACCTGGGACTGCTGGGTTTCTAGGGGGCGCAATAGCAGCACCAAGCATAGGAGAGGTTGCAGAACTCTCAGCAGTCAGAGGTTATCCTGCTGCCAGGACTTGGCTTGTACAGACAGCAACTTTCATGCTCCAAGAGCAGCACTGGTGCCACACAAGGGGTAGGAGCAGTAAGCCCTCGGAAACCAATGATGAGAAACCAAAGCAGATGGCTTTGCCCCACAAGTGGTGCTGAATCTCTCTGAACTACCAGTGGTCACCTCAAGCCTGGTTCAAAATATATCTGCTCTCTTAAAGATTTTTCTATGAGGTAAAACAGCAGCAATCAGTACTTGCAAAATACCCAGAATAAGCACTCATCAGACTGGCTGGATACAGTCAGCAAACATCCACAGGGTACAGAAAATAGGGAATTTCATATTTTCCACCAGACACCAGAAAACAACCTAATACCTAAATGTAAACATATGTCTGGCCATCCTGTTCCTGATGCTCTTTTCCTTGGAAAAGGAAGGAATGAGGCTGTTGCACATCAGCAGGCAACTCAAATTCACTTAGGAAATTAAGATGTACCCCAAACCATGGGAAGAGTTTCAGTTAAATGCAGAATACACTAAAATTACACATTAAGGGTGCATCTAAACAGTCAAAATCTCTGCTAATTAGCTCTCTCAAATGTAAAACAATATTACCACTACAGAAGGTATTAAAGGTAGCGATATTTATTCTCTACTATTTTATCTTGTTTAGAAAGGTGTATGGTGTGTTTGTTGTTCAAACAATTAATTGCATTGTGGTGCATATTATAGCTTTTCAACTACTTGGTGAACTACACAGTTGAAATATGCAGTCAACATCCAACTTATCTGATTCTAAGTCTCACTCAAGATACATTCATGTCTCTATCAACAAGAGCAGAGAACAGTGGTTTAGCATGAGAGAGTAACGTGACTGAGTATTTCAAGATAGACATATCATCATGGAAACTTTGAGCAAAGAAGGGTCTTCACGAAAATCACTTCATTTTCATCATCTCTGGATCTCCTGGAGAGAGTCCAAAGAAGGGCTACGAAGATGATTAGGGGCCTGGGGCATCTCCCCTATGAGGATAGGCTGAGTAAGTTGGGACTCTTCAGCCTTGAGAAGAGAAGACTAAGGGGGGACCTAATTAAAGTCTATAATTATCTTAAGCAGGGGATGCAGGGGGAATCAGCCAGCCCCTTTTCGGTGGTCTGTGGGGACAGGACAAGGGGCAACGGCTGCAAGTTGGAGCACAGGAAGTTCCGCACCAACATGCGGAAGAACTTTGTCACAGTGAGGGTGACAGAGCACTGGAATAGGCTGCCCAGGGAGGTGGTGGAGTCTCCTTCTCTGGAGATATTCAAGACTCGTCTGGACGCCTATCTGAGTGATACGTCCTAGGGAGCCTGCTTTGGCAGGGGGGTTGGACCCGATGATCTCGTGAGGTCCCTTCCAACCCCTACGATTCTATGATTCTATGATCATGAGTAACACTGAACCGCCAAAACCTGATGCAAATATGCTTTAATTCTTGACAAAATTGCTTGCCTTAAGAATCAGAATTTCTTATTAAAGATGCAGAGTACTGTATTTACAATCATTCATAAAAATGAAGCTGAATTAAAGAATGAGGGCTCCGTTGCAGAAAGGCATTTAAGCAAGTACTTAGTGGTCTGTAGTGGCTAATACTGGGTTCTGTGTCTTGAATAGCAGCACCTTTTTTTTATTTTGTCTACTTAAAGCCTTTGTGTATTCTGTGTAAGACAGAAAGAACACAGATCCTGCTGTATACCTGACAGCCATTTCTAAATTGCATTTAATGATGTGACAAGTGGTGTGTAATATCTGCGAGAATGATTTTAAGGGTTTGCTTAGTACTTCCATTATCTTGATTATGGTTCTGTGATAAGCATCTTTTAAAAATCTTATTTGCTTCTGGTTTTTCCTTTGTAGTTTCATTGCTCTCGCTTATTCTGAATTGAATTGCATGCATCATCTTTCTGCCACAGCCTCCTACTTTAATCGAGTAATTTTGAACGTTATTGTCCCCTTGCCATCCCCAGATGTGTACTTGCAAATTTCACTGCCTTGTTGGATATGCTTTCCCTTAGGTCATTGTTGCATAAGGACAGATTCACTGCAGGAATAAAATGGACACATGCTAGCTCTTCCAGTCATAAAAACCTCCTGTGATCTGTCTATAGGCAAGCGCAAAGATAAAATTAAATTAAGAAATATATTTTTAGTGATTGTCTCTAAGGATAGGTTTTGATCCTTCCTTCTTAACCCTCCTTGGTAGAGATTAGTATCTGCTTCTGTTGTAGGCAGGTAACACATAGCCACATATAATTATGTACCAAACTTCTGAGAAACCATGAAATCGCACAGGACCTTGAGAGCTTACAAGCCTGCCTCTGAAGGACTCTGATAGGAGCACGTACATGCGCACTGCAGTACACATAAAGACAGAAAAAAGCTGAGCTTCAGCACAGAAGTTATTTTGGCAAGATGGTCAGCAGAGACTCTGTAAGAGCACTGTGACCTGCACAGGGACATGATAGGCTTCCTGCTGAGTGCTCCAGAGACGGGATAGCTTTCTTACAACTAGACAGGTACACATCTGTGAGCACAGCTGTCCCACTCATGACACTTGTCTCATTCTAAGGAAAGGGGGAAAAATAGACTCTCTGGTTTCAAAGTACTGGGATATTAACAGTTTCTGAATTCTATTTCATTATTTCAACACTGATCTGTATTCCTGTCATTGAATTTTGTCTCTGCCTAGGATATCAATAAGAGATCCAGAAGGTAGGACATGTAGCAATGATTGGCACCAGTGAATTGCTGCAGTGACTAGGGTGGGGGTCAGCAGCAAACAAAAAATATCTATTTCGATGAAGTGGTGGAAGTGCACCTCAGGACTTTTGAAAGACAGTAAATAATAATAATAAATCCTCCAACAAAGTTTCATGCATGAGGATCTTCTTCTGAGGGCACAGGCTGGTGGCCATGCCCAGGACTACAAGGTTTAAATGTCAGTCCTTAGCAGAGAAAACAGCAAGAGGGGGAAAGGGGGGTGAGGAGGCAGAAAGAAACGACCACAGGAAAGTGTCCCAGAAACTCTCCAGCTGCCATAGATGCCTGTGCTTATTTAAGATGAACAGAGAGGAAAATCTGCATCACATACAGAAAGCAAACCCTTGACATCTTAACTAAATGATTAGTTGCATTATGTTATCTTAGATATCACTGAGATATGAAAATGTGGAGGAGATACATGGAAATTCCAGTGTAACTCTCTGGAAATAATCACTTGCAACAGAGATTCAGTCAGTATATAACATGAAGCGGGGTTTCAGCTGTTCTGCTCAGAGAAATTAATGCCAACCCTTTGGAAAACATGTGACCTCTTACTTGGGTTCCAGGTGGGCACTTTCAGTGCCAAGCTCTTCTGGGAAATCTATTCCCAGGGTTTAGTTTTAAAGGAAAGTGCTGCTACATTCTTTGTGATATCAGTCACTTTTTGAAATTGAGTTTACTGAAAGTGGAAGTGTTCAAAAGAAAAGGAGAATTAAAAATCACCTACAGACCTACTGATGCCAAAATAGTATGTCCTGAAAACCCCACTCTCTCTGCTGTGTAACTATCACCACACAGCCTCAGAGAGCTCAGAAAGATGATGTTTCTAAGTTACACACAACTTCCCAAGAGTGGTTTATATTACAACCAAGTCAGCAGCTGAGATGCGGGTGACCTTTCGACTATAACCACTGCTCCTCTCACAAGTAATTTCTCCAGAGCTATACTTCTCTGCTTTATCTTAGCAGATGATACTATTGCTGCTGCCAATGCTACTCTAAAATTCCTTTTATCTATTTTCAAGCTGTTATGTGCCTAATAATTATAATGTAAATGTGCTTTTATAGCTACCGGGCAATTCTTGTTTTTTCTCTCTTCATAATAAATTACTCATATTAAATTACAAACAGCAGCCTGAGGCTATAGATTTGATGCCCAGAGGCTATTAAAAACTTTCAACCTCATGTCTGACAACTGGGGAGTTAAACAAACATCCTCACATATGTTACAGTTACAATAAAAGTGATAGTTATCTTTGTATTATAAAGGATGTTACCTATCCTGGAAATTTATTTTTCTTAAAATTTTATGAGGACACAAAGCTACATTTTATAGCTTTTATTATTGTTTTCAATACAGTGTGGTTTGTAGCACTATCACACAGACCTAAAATTAACATTTTTGGGTAGGTTTTTATTCTTGTTTTTTATCTTGGCAAAAAAATATCCATGGCCTCTAAATTCCTCTCTCTTCCTCAGTCCCCAACAGTGCTGAACATACTGCTATAGAGTTATTTTCAAGGTTTGCTTCTTATTGAATATCTTCATAGACTTCTACAATAATTTTTATGTTTATTATTTATACTGATTTAAACCAATGCAAGGAATGTGAGGTTGATACAAGTTTAAATCATATTAATTTTGTTTTCACTCAAAGTGATCAAGAATGACTCCAAGTTAGAGCAAAAATAAGCACATTTCAATGACCTTAAACATCGGACAACCCAACTGGCATAAAAACGCTTGATGTTAAGTTAAACCCAACATTCTTGGGCAAACAAAACTATGAACAGATTAACCCTAGAAAATCAAGAAGGCACAGGGAAGTTGTAGAGCGTATTATGTACCTCCCAAAAGTAAGAAAGGCCTACTCCAATGGAGGTAAACAAGAGAATCTTTTCCTGCTTCCAGTCACTTCCTTTGAGATCAATCCATGACCAGCTCCTTTGTCCACAGGCACCACAGCGGTATTTGGGACAGCTCGGGGAGCTCAGTTCCAGCGTTCCATTTAGATGTTGGAGGCTGCAAAGCCATGAGGTATGAAACGAGTTTAATTTGTGAAAGCAGGATGAACATGAAAGCAGATCTAGTCTGATGGCAAATACTTTATGAATTGCCAAATCAGCTTTAGCCACTTTGAGAAGTCTTTCTAAAGCAATGCATTTAACAGCTATTAAGGAGCTGTTTGATTTGGAACATACAGAGATGATTAAAAAGCACCTAGGAGTCCTTTTTATCTTATTTTCATGGGAATACACAAATATTATGCCACAACAATACTCAAGAGCACCACTGTTTAAAGTGAAGGCGTTCTGTGGTAGGTTGTTAAAAATATTCTGGTTTTATCCATAATGCAATCATATCAATCTTCCACAAATAGTGTTTGAACTCCTTTTTATTGAAAAAATATATTCAGCAAGCTACCTATGTTTTCATTTTGTATTGGATATTTACACTGCTGTACCGGAAATTAATACTTAAATATTGGATATTTATATTACAAACAGAAAAACAGATGCTATATATTAGAAAATACGTTGTGAATTTTTTTTTTTTTTCTTTTCTGGAAGAACAGACTTCTCTGTAGCTCTGACCCAAAACTACACAGGGATTTGAATATCTCAGAGAAAAATATCTACCTCTCCACTCTGACTTAATTTTCATCTCAATTGCTGGGAGGAAGCGGGGCGAGGGGGAGATAAAAAAGAAAGAAAATTACACATAACAGAATGATGTTTGATAGACAACAAAAATAAAGACCTTTACACAAACAGACCTTATTGTATTAAAGTAGCTTATCTAAATATAGTGGAGATTACATATCTGCATAATGTTCACACAGTCCTGTCGTTCTTCCTGAGATTCAGTAGAGGCATGGGTGAACATCTAGTTAAAACATAACAACCAGTTCAAAGACCAAAGGTCATATATATTGGATGGAAAAGAAACAATATTTAGAATCATAATACCTATGGTAAAATAAATTGCTATGAGCTCATTTTTCAGAAAAACTTCAGATCTCCTTGTTGTTCCGCAGGAGCGCTTACAATAAGAGCTATTGTTACAAAATAAAATGTTCTTAAAATGAATATAAAGCAGTTTAAATCTGTTAGACCAAGAAAGAAAAATCGAAACATGTATGGTCAGAAGGAAATGAGGGGTTTTTTTCCCTTAATATTTCCCTAATAGATTATTCCAAACACGTTAAGCTGCTTTCAAGAAATCTAGGTGACTCTAGAAAGATTATGCAAATAATTGTCTCATTTCTGCTCTCTTTTGGTGAAGTATCACCACCATTTTTAACAAAGCACAGTCCCAGCAGCCCCTATCTCTACCACACAGCTGGCAAGCATATCTAAAGGATTATGTATAATATGCATGTGAGCCCATGAAGAAAATACATTTATTCAGAGCCGAAAAGAAGTAGAAAAGCTTCAGTTCTCTAGCTACAGATCAAAAATGTTTAAATAAATTTTTATTTTTCTTCCACCCTTTTTCTCAAATCCCAACCTTTTGCTACCTGCACCTTCATTCTCACAGCAAGGTTGAAGACTCACCAAACCCACCCTACTTGCTGCCAAAACAGTGCATATTTGAAAAGGGACTTTAGTGTTTTCTGGATTTTTTTTTTTTTAATTAAAACTAGACGGACATAGGGATTTTTTTCTTTCTTCCTCCCAAGGTAAGCATTTGTCACCGACCTTTGTGAGAGTTTTAGATGCCCATAAGACAAGGCTGCCATGCATTCACATCTGCCAGTATCCAAGAGAATAATTCATTCTCCTCAAACTTGTTTCTAGGCAAGAAAATGTGCAAATGCTATTCTAAACTCAGAAACTATAGGTAAAGCATAACACCACACCCCCAAACACTGGCTTTTAAATGACTGCTTATCCCAAGCAACTAATACGTTGCTCCATTCATCACTGTTTTGAAAATACTATTGCCACAGTTGGGACAATGCCTTAAATATAGCACCTAAACTCCAATTTTTGTTGGAGTATGTAGTTTCACTGAAGTATTTCACTCCATTGTCAAAAGTTTTCAATGAATGTGAATGTGGGTGGGTACAACCCCCTTCCAACTCCATTTCGGAAACAGATGACTTATTTTGAATGTCCAGGACTGAAAGCCTTGCAAAGAATCCTCTATTAAGGCATGGGACATGTTGGGTTTTTGTCATATTTTATACTGTTTGGATTCCCCACAGAGTTTAGCTCACACCTTGTGCACCAGCAATAACACTAGCTAGAGAAAGATAAATGGAGTTTTATTTTTATGGGCAAATTCAAACAGAACTCTTTAAACTGAGTGAGTCCTGTACTGATAGCAACCAGGTCAAGACGACATGAAGCCTACACACCTCCTCAGCTTCCAGAAGGGGTTTTGCCATCTCTATTAAAGTCCATCCTGCTACAACTAGGATGTCTCTCATGCCCAAGAGGGCTAGGGACATCCTAACTGCTCTGCAGTTATGGGAAATCAACTCACAGGCACTGCTGGTAGTACTGTTTCGAGCTTCTGGAGTGTGAGATTTCCCCACCTAAACCATATCAGCATAGAAGTCACACAAAGAAATTAATGTTACCGTTACACTTCCGCATCACATTTTTTCTAGTGAATTATTGCATCATTCACACCTGTAGTATCATCCTGCTTCCCAATACCAATACCCAAAAAATCCCAGCAAGAGCCTTAAAGTTTGCCACATAAACCTAGCACACTGGTTTTAAATCTTTTTCCATTTGTGATCTCCTAAATATCACCTAGTAAGAAAGTGTGGGTCCCACACTGTGAATTTCAGTCTACTGCCTATTAAGTCTGCTTTGCTTTGCTGTGCAGATCCCTCTGAGGTGCAATCCCAGAAACTGCTGGGTTGACAGGTCTGTCGTTTGCCTTTCTGAATCTTTCCCAGTCTTCTTGCTCTCATTCTACTATTATTTTCAAGAATCAAGATCACGCACAATAAAAGTATCTCCAGGATTTTGAAAATTAAGAGTCCTTCACCTCTCGTGTTGACCTGCCTACAAACAAGGTAAGTCAGCCCTCATGGACTTCAAAGCCCCCACAGCGAGATGGGTTCTGACACCTGAAAGAGGCAAAGATAGCACAGAATTGTGTGGCCACGTCTCAGTCAGCACAGGCACAGCCTGGCTCTAACAGAGGTAGCCTAAGGAGAACAGATAAAGATGGCTTAGCTATCTTGGTGCTGAAGAGCAGACTGAAGCACATACATACCCTCATCTGACCCACTTTGAGATAATCAGATAAAGGAAAAGAAGCACAAAGTGAAGCAAGTATTACTAACTCATGGCTATCGTAACCTCTGCTTCCTCATTGGAATTACTTCCCTTGACCTACCATCCATTTCAGAGCATTCTTTAATCTTCTTTAAATTAGAAATTAAAATGTAGGCTTGAAAAAAGGAGGGGGGTGGGGGAAGAGAGAGGTGATAATTCCACTGAGAGACGAATCTTCAGCTGGTGTAACTAGATGTTGATTTCTTTCAGCCAAGAATCTGACCTGTGAGGCCAAAACTAAGAAGATGCTCTTACCAGAGGGGTTAATTCAGACAACTCTTTTAAAATGCAAATTTTCTGCTTTTTGCTTTTCTTGATTTCAAGCGCAGCGAAGCAGGGGCTGTAATTAGAGAATGGGTAGTCGGCACTGTTCACCAGTTGTGCGTAAGCTTTAAACTAATAACTCAGCAATTAGAAGAAAAATGAGCAGTAATTACACACATTTTACTCACTGCTAGACAGATGGAACATTTTCTGCTCGTTATTGGCAAACTGTCACTGCGTTTATTTCATTTTTAGTGTTTACTGTTTGTTGTAGTTTGATTAGGAATAATTACAGACTAGGAAAAATATGAAAGAAATGAACAGCCTTGTCTTTTTTACATCTTTAAAGCAATACAGCCATTTCTTCCCCCATTTTCTCCAAGATGAACATACCCTCTTTTTAAACCTTATTTGAAATTAGGCTGCACCTTACAGAGCCTGGTGAGAGAACAGGGTGAGACAGCACAGGAAAGGCCACCTTCTCCCGATCGGCTGGCTCAGATGCTGATCAGCTCGCAGACAGTTTCCCTCGTGGGCACTGCTCCATATTGCTAAACTATTGCACAATTTGGTTTATATTTATTGTGGCTACTAGGTTTCAGGCAAAAGTAGCATCTGAGGCTGGATCACAGCCCACAGGTCAGGAGCTGTATAGAACCATCAGTGTTGTTGCCCCAGGTAAGCAAGTATGGAAGAGGCAAGGTGTTCTTTACACCAAGTTGTTGGAGCTTGCTTCTCTGTCCCCTCCCATTATACTTCTCGATTACTGAGCCTTTACATTGCCCTACTCCTAATCTTTGGGAACAGTGTGGAGTTAGGGTGTGTGTTGTTTGTGTATGGACTGAGCTGCAAAGCAAAATATTCAGAGTGGAAGCTAAGCACCCAGATACATTTCTAAGTGTTGTTACTTCTGGTGCAAAGCAAGAACTTCTTATTTTAATTTTGTTCACAAGAAAATTCTCTAAGACCTTAACTGAAACACATACATGTTCAGGTCACATCTCGCTTTTTCATGCATCACCAGCATCACTGAGATGATCAAACAGCCCTTGCCTGCCCTGCTCTAGAGTCCTGGATATTTCTCATAATTATGGGTTTTTTACAGAGTAGTAGATGTGGAAAACAGCAATACAAATATTCATATCAATACACCCTTCTGACATTATAGACTTCACACATCTTGTAACAAGGTGCTAGGATGTATGAGGTAGATTAAACCTGCTTTGCCTCAGGAATGTATTCAGTGATTTAATAGGTCAAGGTACAAACAGCCACTTACATGAAGATATCCTGTTCCCCTTCAACTATTTCCAGCACAATTTTCCTCATCAACTCTCTAATCACCCTTCCTCCTTTTGGGGTTTTTTTTGGGGTGGTTTTGTTGGTTTTTTTTTACAGCAAAAGGGTCAAAGCACCAAACCTGAAAAACAGGTTTTTCCAGCAATTTCCCAGCAATTATCATGGGATTTGAATGTTGACAACGAGGTGTGTCACTGAAATTGATTTAAATTCACAAGTACTGACACATATAACCCTACATGGTTGAAAAAATTATGATGCTAATGAAGTCCTAAGAAAATCTGAACTATTCTCATCATAAAATACTGCTTCTAACGTTACATGAGACAGCAGTGGATAATTTCCCATTCACTTCGGACATGCAATGTCTCTGAAAAGTTTCCTCTCTTTACAGTAGCATCTTTAAAACAACAAAATTTTAGCACGGACAGTAAATCCAGTAATATCCAGGTGGCATGGACAACCTTAGAGTTCCTTCCATATCTACCTCTCACAATGCATAGCCAGTGTTTTTCTCAGAAACTGAGAAAAGCAGTGGGTTCTCTATGATGCCATAAGAACAGCATATGTCATCACATCAAACAGCATATGCAAGGCCTGAAACATACTATTACCGTGGGACAGTAAGATGAGCTTTGAATGTATATGATTGTCAAGTCTTTTCTCTTCTGAGTACCTACTAGTTTTATCTTCCAGTCTTCAGAGTACCAAGCACCGGATACTTACTTTATTCTGTACTGCCATCTGAAAGACCAGAGACTAAAAACCCTAGGGGCAGACCAACACTGCAAGGTTTGTAATGTCACTACAGAAGCGAGGCAGAGCTGTAGCTTGCTGCAGCAGGAGAAAACAACAAAATAGTGATGGTGAAGAAATAGAAAAAGCATGAAAAACAGCTGAAAGAACAAAGCCTGTGCAATAACAGAGGACTTCTGATGATATAGCAAGATCATAACTGCAAGACACTGGCACCTTTATGTATTGAGGCAAGTGTTATGTATGTAGCTACTATGGAAATCTCTTTAAAAAAAAATGAGTGTAGCATCAAAGTTATATTTATTCAGTCTTATGATGGAAAGCTATTTTAACCAGATGGGAAACTGGTCCTTATTTCTGCAGTCGGAACCAATGTGAGCCAATGGAGCTGAGACAGTACATCAAATCAACCTTCTGCCCACTAAACAGCAGCTAGAAATTGTCCTTGCAGTATTATTCACTACTTGAACACTTGGGAGCACACTTCCGCCAACCACAAAGTAATAACATCAAGGTCAGGGCACCACATTTTTTTTTTCATACTAAATTCATAACAACTGCAGTTGATATTTCACTTTAGCTGTGCTATAAAGTGGATAAAATAAAACCACTAGCAGTTTCACTTTTCTCATTTTCAATAAGACTTTGAAAAAGGAATTTTCCTCATAGTCACAGACAGAAAACGATTTCTGTCTCGTTGTAAAGCTGCATTCTTAATTATATTTAATTACACACACTTAATTACACCTGGCACTCTCCATCTTCTACTCCTAAGGATTTTCCTAGTAAGATGATTAATGTGCATGTAAGTGTGGAAAATTTCAAAACTAGGGCTTTGAGAGTTGCTTAACCTTGGTACTAACGTATGGCAAACTCAAGCATCTGTATCAATACAATGGTATGCTGGTAACACGTATACATTACGCAGACTGGTAAAAAGAGCTCTAATTGCTTTTGTGTCCTGTGACATTTCCTTCAAGTTTTTTTGTTTGTTTTTGGCTTTTTTTTCCCCCTTAATTAAGATTTTGCACCAGGACTCCAAGCCAAAGCACAGATTCTAGGCATTGTTCATCATATCTACACAGGGATAGTTAAATAGGATTTTTTATAAATGTGCTATAATAATTGAGTACTATAAATAGTATTTAATAAACCTCAAGTATGAAAAACTCCTTGTTAGCTGGCAGATGCCAAAGGCATCTCCCATCTATGATTTCAGAGTACAACCCTCTAATTTCTATTCTACTCCTGTATGTACTAGTTTTGGAAAGGGAGATGGTCAGACCATCAGAATTGTATTTTATCAGGGCCTCCACAGGAGCCTGCATTTTTAATTACATGCTATATAAAAATTTAATAGTAGTCCTGGGTGGCTTTCAGAGCAATTTTAAAATATCCCGCTTCTGTCCTGGAAGATAAATTTTCAGAAGCCAAATAAGGAGTGACCTGTTTTGACCAGAAATTTTTTGGTTTAAAGATAGTAATAGCAGGACAGGTTAACATATATAAGGCAAAAGCAAAGGCTTAAAAAAAAAACCCAAAAAAACCTAAAAAACCCCCTTGGTAATAGATGTTTCAGGAATAATACTGGGCTATATAACAAAAAGTTGAAATTGTATTCTAGAGTAAGGATTTTATTTCACTTGCATGAGATTTGTGATGTTTAGTTCTTGCATCTGGATTGCATAAAATAAAATGAAATCTACATTCTAGTGTTGCAGTCCACTAAAAGTACTGTTTTTATAGAGATAATTTTACTTATATTTTGATACAAAAGAAGTATCTAAAACTACATCTGAGCCTGCAGCAGCAATCATAGAGTCCCACTGGCTAGGAAATAAAGAAATAAGTAAACAAAACCCTAAGTCAGCTGACATAATTTGTTCAATAAATAAACTGGGAAATAACTAGCCACTGTCTGTTTCCTTCACAAGAACTTCAACAATGTACAATGTATTTCAGTTTACAAAAGTGAAAAACCTCATACTTCCACTTCCGTTACAAAAGTTATAGAGACACCTGTTGATAGCCACACTACTACAAACATTCCTACAAGACAAACAACCTTTGAGAAACCAAAATTATTCCTTGGCAAATAGGCTGCATGTCATGGCACAGAAACTGAAACTTTAGACTATCATGCAAAGCAAGCTTGGTTGGTTGGGTGGTGGTTTTAGGCAGAAAAAAAATGCAAAAACTAAGCTAACGTGTGGATAAATTATGAATATGAATATAGAGTTGAAAAGTTTTGTTGCAATAAAATAGAATCCTTTGCTAGATGTTCAATAACTTATTTAGAAACCATTTGAAGATAGTTGAGGTCACCTTTTCTGATTGAAACATTTATATAGATTCAGCTTTTATACGGCCTAATCCAGACAAGCTAACCCAAACTATCAAAATGGGACAGCTTATCTCAATTCCAAATATGAGGAGAAGTGCTTTAAATGACATGAAAACTTGAATGAATAGCAGTTTGTTAGGTAGGAAAGCAGGACTGGAGAAAACAGGTCACCAACCAAGTAACGTTACAAATAAAGTTTACTTCAGGGGAAATACAGCACAGCTAAATTTCCCTTTACTCTTCTAAGCAAAACTCACATGGGCTCAGCACAAGTATTTATGAAGTGGTTATTGCTGACTGTGTTAGAACATCAACTTCTTTGCTGAGCAAACTAAACAAATTGTTCCTCCAATATTAAAGCATATATTCCCTTTCCCAGTTCTGACTCAGCCTTGAGTGAAATAATATTTCCAATTATTAGAGAGATGTCCAATGTAGTTTCACTGCCAGCTTCTTTTCTTTCAAAGAGTGATCCAAAGTAACAACATTAATGGTTTGTTTTATTAATGTGCTTCGTCAACTTGAATTATTAACCATTATCCATAAAGACCATGTCTTAAGGGTATTCAAGTTAAAGGGTATTCAAATTCTTAAAATTAAGTGAACGAGAGAGAAAGCATCCTAAAGCCACTTGCACAGTCAGTAAGAAAAGCTGATTATTAAAAACTTTTGATTAAAATTGTGGCCAGCAAGGTCATGAGAGGTAATTCTCCCTTTCCACTCTCATGAGAAAACACCTGGAGTAGTACCTCCGATTCTGGGGTTGCCCGTCAAGAAAGGCATGGACCTGTTGAATCGGCTTCAGAGAAGGGCCACAAAACCAGTCAGAACATTGGTACACCTCTCCTATCAAAAAAGAGCTGAGAGTTGGGGTTGTTCAGCCTGAGGAAGGGATGGCTCCAGTGAAAACTTTTTGCAGCCTTTTACTAGGTACAGGAGGCTTATAAGAAAGATGGAGAGACACTTTACTAGGACAAGGGGCAATGATGTTAAACTGAAGATTAGAATTTGATTGGACATAGGGAAGATTTTTTTTATTTTTCACAATAAGGGTTGTGAGATACTGGAACAGGTTGCCCAGAGAAGTTTTGTATTTCCCATCACTGGAAGTGTTCAAGGACAGGTTGGATGGGGCTTTAGGCAGCCTGATTTAGTGGAGTGTGTCCTTGCTCATGGCAGGGGGGTTGATTACATGGGTTTTGAGCTACCTTTCCACCCAAACCAACAACATTTAATTACAAACAACATGAGAGTAGAGATCCTTTTTGAAGAAATATATATAGTGCTCAAAGATATGGACAATGGTCTAGTATGACTTACTGGTCGAGGAAAGTGTCATTCTTTTATATTTGTTTCACCCACTTTATGTTGAGGGATTAAAATAAAGAAGAATCTTTCCTCTCAGAACCTATACATAATTGATAGGGCTACAATGAGATATTCAGCTTTGCTTTACATACAAAATAGATTTGTTACCAGTAGTCTTAACTTTCAAATGTTATTGATCCTGTCAAATAAGAGTCCTAGCCTTATATATTTCAATATGTAATTAAGAAGGTGGTCCATAAAGGGTTTCGACAGCTTTAAGCTAAGATTGTGCTGCATGTGTACCTTCAGCAGTTCTTGCGCTAAGACATCTAAATACATCTTTTGTATTTAAAAGGAGCCATTAATATCAGCAGCATAATGTGCTGGAAGCTGAAGTAGAGAGAGAGTTGAGCCCAATCCTGTTTGCTAGTTTAGATATATCTATTTTCTTTAATTTTTTTTTTAATTCTCAAAGAAGCTAACTCATTTCATTTGCAGTACATGTATGAATGAAGGGCACTATTAGCACAGAGAGTTTCCAGAGTTCAAGTATAAGTGACCTCCTTGTGAATCAATAGCAGTGTTTAACTAACAAAAATAAGATGGAATTATGTCCCCACTGAAGTCAAACGACAATTCCAACTCACTTCTACCGCCACACTCAGAAAAAGGCACTCACCTGCTTCACAGGGAAGATATAAGTCCTTTTCCTTCATACTACTTCATCTAATTTTTCTCTCTTACACTACATAAATAAACCCTGGTCCCTTCCCTTGAGCACTGACCATTGCAGACCTTCACTTCAGCTGAAGAAAGAGCAGGAGAGGACACTTCTAACTCCTGACATCCACTTGTTGTCTGACTGAATCCAGGTCAGTTACTTAACACAACATCACTAGTGGGCTCCAGTTAAAAACTGTACCAAAAGGAACCAAAGGAAAATATTTGCCAGCGTATTCTATAGCCTCTTTAGAAAATGCACATTTAGAAATGCACAGAGTGAAGTGAAACCAAGAGGACAAACAAAAAAAGGAGTTTTGTGGAGATTACATTACCACTGGAGAGGAGACATTAGCAAAGGAAAGCTCACTCTTTTAATTCCAATTTTTTTTTTAATATAAGAAGAGGCTCTGATAGGGTTGACAAATGTAAAACAGATGTTCTCCAAGTATAACCACTTAATGGTCTTTCCTTCATAAAGAATTTGTTTCTTTCCCTTGCCTTTTTTAATGTTTTTCTCCCATTTTGGTCTTCCACCTAGAGCTTTGGCAATAGTGAAGATCAAAGGGATACTAAACAATGGCAAAGATACCAACAAATGTGTTTGATTTTATGGCCTGCAAGAATTGTGCATGTGTAAATTTTGAAACAGGTACAGGTTATACTGATAGATGCCAGACAAAAAAAATGGGGAGCAGGAAACATTACCATTAAAAAAAAGTGAGAGAATTGAGAATTTTACCAGCAAGATGACTGGATGAAGGTCAATGTTAACCTAAACTGATGCTGCCTTGCTAACTGACTCTTGTAATAGCTGCTCTAAACCAGACACCAGTGTAACAGCTAATATAAAGTTATTGGTGTTACTAATTGTACTGTGTCACATATTGCACCATTGTTCTGTCAGGTTCCTGAAGAAATTTCTGACAAATACAGTACTTACACTTTTCAGCCAGCTACTAACATTTATACATGCCGTTCTGTGGAATAATTGTCAAAATTTAAGGTATTTTGAAAAACTTGTTTCATTATGAACCAGTCCACTGTCACAGGGAGCATTTCATCCTCCTGTCTACTCTCAGAAAAGAAAAAGAAATAATTAGACATAAGGAAAAAAATGTAGAACAAAGGCATTTTTAATTCCACTTATTAGTAGCTACCACACGCATGACAGGGCAAGACAGAAAATCCCAGTGAGAAATAAGCCACATGGTGGTGGCCAACACTTTCAGAAACATTATCCTCTTTTACACCTAGAGATACAGGCTGGCACCCAGCAAGGTTTTCTAACCAGCTGGAGGGCAGTCAAGCACTTGTGTCCCTTTTATTTAAATGCCTATCTAAAGGTCATAAAGACCGGTGGAAAAGTTGGGAATGGAACTCAGATTTTCTGAACCAG
Organism: Zapornia atra; assembly: GCA_013400835.1. Taxonomy (NCBI): domain Eukaryota; kingdom Metazoa; phylum Chordata; class Aves; order Gruiformes; family Rallidae; genus Zapornia; species Zapornia atra. The sequence continues at coordinate 6,887 of VZTU01006169.1, read as the reverse complement.
ATGATGACTCTCTGTACATTTTCCCTGCGATCAGCATTTCACACTATTCACTGCTATGAAATATAGCTGAGTATTAAAGGTCATTTTATTTTTTTGGTGGGATTATAAGCAGAAGTATTCTTAGATAAAGAAAAACAACTAGATACTTTTGCCCTGGAGTACAAAAAGCAACCTGAGATGAGAGCTTTCCAGCATGATTAAATAAAATAAGGTTCTTTGTCAAAGGTGCAGCATCTATTGCAGGAGGAACTGAAGAAGGTTTCTGCTGATTCACTTGCTGCCTGTCAAGGCTGAATTATGAGCCCTGTCTCAGAAAAGAAAAAGAAATTATCGTCAGATGTTTTTTCATGAAGATTTTTCATGAAGATTATATATATTTTTGGCTCACTTGCTCTTCAAGGTTAAAAGAGAATAATTGTGGATGAACATATACTTTCCCTTGCAAGTACAAACAGTCACACTTTCTGTGCAAAAGAGTTGGAAGGCAAAATCAGAGTCATGCTCAAATTAAGATTTAATCTTTGATTTCAGAGCGTCTCCTAAAAAACTCCTAAAAAGGAGTTCATTAGAAAAGCTCACAACCACAGCTTTTGATGGCTTGCTTCACAGCCTTTTTGCCAAAACTCATTCATACAAGCACCTTACCGTTGATTGACCATCACAAGAGAGCTTGGGGGGAACAAAGAAGAAAAGAGGGAAGATGCTTCTACATAGGTTATGTTGCTTGCAATTGATCTGGTAAGGTTTCAGGGGGGAGAAAAATTATGGGAACAAAATTTGGTAGCAAAGACCAGATCTAAAGCAGAAAAAGTGAGATATCACACATTTTTTTAGACCTTAACAGAAAAACAAAAGCAAGGTGATATTCTTTAATCTGCAAAGCAACAACAGCTATTTCTAAATGACTCGACATTCTGTGTCCAACATTTGGAAACTGGTATGTTAACACCTTACTTGGTTAATATTGCATGTCCGGGCATAAACTGATGTTGCATTAATTACTTGGGGTAAATACAAATACCTGCCTGAAGAAACAGAGATAGCCAAGCTAAACAAAGTCTATTTTAAAGGGCAAAGTGCATTCTGTATTTTACACAGGGCTTTGGATAAGAAGGAGGTTGATATTAGACAAAAATGCAAAACTAGGAAAGGATTCATAGTTTGAAAGGCAATGGGTGCCTGTGAAATGGAACACAGAGACTGGATTATATAGCCTAGGACTCAGTTGAGCAGTCCACAGAATTGGAAAATTGTCTTTCTTTAGATTATTGATGTACATGGCTGATTTAATAAAAAGAATCTGGATGATGCATAGAATTGGAGCCTCCCTGTACTCCCTACCTAGTACAGAATAAATCAGCTTTCAAATATACTTAATACATAAAGAGTTGAGTAAGACAAACAAGGTTAACTCGGGGGACAGGAGAGGAAGGCTGACTATCAGGAAAATGATGTGCACTGACTGAACTGATGGTAGAAAATAAAAATGTTGTGGATTTGTGGGTGAATTTTTGTAAGTATTTGTCAGTGAGAGCGAATCTGGTTGACTTCCCAGAAATACCAAAGTACAAATAGGGGATTTGTTAAACTAGTCTGCTAACATCAATATCTCATCAGAGACAATTACTTTTGTTACCATGATTCTAGACATAGGAAAAGGAAAAATAGAAAGGACCTAATACCACAATCATATATGTAAGGAGAGCCAAGCCATGATCTTTACAAGACCTTCAAAAAAATTCACCCTTTGCCATTCTAAAAATCACCTCAGTGCCAATCCCCCAAAAGCACCAGATGGGACCCACAAGCTAACTATTACCTCACATTTCAATGGCCCATGAGCCATTGCCCCCACCAGGCCAGCATGTTTGGCATAACGCATCTCTCTCTGGCACCAACAAGAGAGTTCATTGCCTTGGATGATAAAGAACCAGCCTTACAAATCTCAGTTAGCATTAGCAACTCAGCATGCATCAGCTGTCTCTAGAAAGGTGCAGGCATTTATTCCCTATAATAAAGGGAGAGGAAACTGAAGCAGCTATAAATACTGAAAAATTCTTCACCTCACTGTGGCAGATGCTACATCTTCAAACAACTGCATTTTGTTCAGACAGTTGCTTTTAGCCAAGCTTTTTCAAGACAGACCTTTTCCATCAACATTTTATCTTACCAAGATATCATAAGATATCAGATAGAGTTATAGTTTCAGTAGCGGCCATCTGCAGAACAAGTAGAGTTGTTATTTAAGTCTATCAGTTAAGTGCTACTGAACCTCTACCAGCACACAGCTTAGATTTTATATTTAAGCTATTATATGAGAACATCTGCAGGCAGTACGGGGCAGGAGTTTAAATACAGATCTGTAAGCAAATCTAGAGCTCATATCACTTCAGTGACCTCATGTATTTAATTGGTAATGCAATGACAAAAAGACTTGGCACAAAGCATATAAACTACCATTTCCAGCAAAGAATGAAGATCCATTTTGTTTAGAGACTATACAGCCTTTGTAGATTTTTAGGGAGTAATTATGAATTCCTAACACTGAGCAGTGCAAAATGTTCTTTAAGGTTCTTCAGAGATTTGTTAGGGTTATAACCAGATCACAGGAATTATTCAATTTCCAACTCTATGGCAATGTGTTGGGAACATGTCAGAGTGGAGTTATGGTTAGGAATGAACTGAAAGGGAAACTGCTTTTTACTGCCTGATTAGAGGTACTGCAGAACACCTATAAAAGCTCTCTAGTCCTATACACATAGATTTTGAATACCTTGGAAAATTCCACAAGAATAAGATCTACTTTTGGTCTGTGAGGTATTCCTATCCAGCTTATTTTTAGAAAAGCTAAGCTGTCTGCACACTGTATCAACAAGCCTGCTTATCCAACTCTTCCATTTGATGGATGTATTTAGGTCTATGTGACTAAACTTTGCCCCTTTCCATCCAAGGAAGAAGGAAAATAACATCATTTACGTACCCGAGGTGACATAAACTGGCACATTCACATATCAAGTCTTGTAATAGAACTCAGTGTACATTTGCATGCCAAGTTTGCTAAGTGTTGTGAAACCTGTAAAGTTCTGGACCTAATCCACCTTTTTGGCCTAAATGGTTAGCCAGAACAACAAAACCCCTTCAAATAATTCTGTCAAAATTCTAGTACTGCAACTTGTAGTAATCACTTTTAAATTTAGTTCTGTATTCAAAACACATCATGTTTTCATTATTTTTGTTTTCATTGTTTCAAGGGCCTAATTCCACTTGCCCCATTTCTCTCCCAGTGACACCACCAGTCCCTTCAGCTCCCCGACTGACTTGATACCACTGCATTTCTGTCTGTTTTCACGAAGTTTCTAGGCACTCCCTGATGTGCATTGAGCAAAAAGCTATTGTCTCTTACTCTCAGTCACTGGGCTGTCAAACGAGCTGGAGGTGCATTATTTTTTTAATATCTCCTCAAGCTGACAAGATTGAACTAAATTGCATTATTATGTACTTCAGAGCAAAAAGACGGCCTGAACAATTCCTGCAGTTTCCTACACACACTTTTTTAGAGAACAGGGCAGTTTATTTTTACAATATCACTACCATCAATTGCCTGTATCTTTTTTTCCCAGCATGATTGCTTCGGGAAAGCTAATTGTGATATTAAATATGGTCTTTCTGCCTGTCTGTCCTCAGGGTAAAGAAAAGTCAAGAATGAAGCGTGGTATTACAATCAAGCCTGACACATGTACAGAGCATGACCTTCTCTGGGCTCTCAGATCTTGTGACTTCCCAAGCCAAAGAGAGATAGCACAGTTAAAATGCAAATATAAGCAGTATGGAATATACTTGATATACGACCACAAACCAGCAAAAGAACAAAATTATTCATTTCACGAGTAGGCAAGGCAAGGCAAATTATCTGCAGGGCTGCAGAACACTTGTATGCTGTAACATTCTGCAGAATTTTTTCTGCGATCCAGCTTCCATGCAGAAATTATTGTTTGAAAAAGATCTTTTTCAGAGGTAGGCAGCACTTCTGAAATCCAGTTTAGAATTTACCTACAGCGGCACAAGAGAAAGTCCCATCTCAACCCCTCTGGAACACTAGTGTAGAAAAAAACCCTATTTTTAATATACCGTGACAGATTGAGCAATCTCTTATCTACAAAGCTTTCTTTACAGCTGACATGGAAAATACATCAAAATCAGCCCTTGAGAAGTTGTTCATTCTAGGACAGAAATAAGGCTATTATTTTGAAATTAATTTTTGCAGAATTTATGCATTTTACCATGCTTGGCCAATGAATAGACAAATGTTCACACAGAAGCAAAAATTCTAAACCATGGAGGAAGGAGGGGGGATGGGGAAAGGTGAGGGATATTTTGCAGCAAACAAGATGTTGGCATAAGCCAGCATGCTAACCCATGGGAGGGTGTTACAACTATCATTATTTCTTTTTTTTTTTCCAGTGCACACTTCTCTATTGAACTAATGTATTTTAAAAGTTTTTGAACACTTTCATGCTCCATGACAAAAGTCTCTCGAATTCAGTACCATGGACAGCGAGTTTCTTTTTAATTTTCTTTGGAAAGGGAGACACCAATTGCTCTGGTGAACAGAAAGTAGTACAGCTCATAGCTTTAGTGATTCAAGTTCATCATTTTTGGTTGTGCTAGAGCACATTTTCCTGCAAGTCATTCCAACTTGACATAAATGCTAATTGTTAAAGAGCTGTTTTCATTGTGAAAGTCTTGCATTTAATCCTACAGTCATTGTAACTAGGTTCAGCTTTTGCATTTTATCATCACAGCCCTTCTAGACATTGGCACTACTCAGCAGCTGTTAATAAATAATTTTAGCCTAGATGACCAACAAGAAGCTGAAGAGTGAGCTCCTTCAGTCTCATTTTGGGATAGTCTTTCCAGAACTCAGACCCTTTTCTAACGTGTCTCAGACATTTCTTCATTCAGAATACAGAATTCAGCTGCATGTTCCAGCAAAGCTAAAATAAAAAATATTATGACTACCTCAATTCTACTTAATCCCATGGCATCTTAATTATTACACCACACCAATGCAGGGCATGCTGTATGCACAACCGCCCTAGAACACCTTCCACGTGAGACCCCATTCCAGCTTACATACTTGACACATATCCTTTCTTCCTAACAGCATGATCTGTCCATTTACATTAAAGCAGCCAAAGCATTCAAAGAAGCCTACTTTATTGAGATGAACATAGTTCTGCATAATTTGGAGCATCACTGTTATCACAGAATCACAGAACATTAGGAGTTGGAAGGGACCTCAAAAGATCATCAAGTCTAACCTCCCCTGTCAGAGCAGAATCACCCAGACTAAATTGCACAGGAACACATCCAGGTGGGTTTTTAATGTCTCCAGAGAAGGAGACTCCACAACCTCTCTGGGCAGTCTGTTCCAGTGCTCAGACACCTTCAGTGAAGAAGTTCCTCTTTATAATCACATGGAACTTCCTATGTTCCAGCTTGCACCTGTTGCCCCTTGTCCTATCACTGGCCACCATTGAGAAGAGCCTGGCTCCAGCCTCCTGACTCTCACCCTTTACATATTTATAAACATTAATAAGGTCACCCCTCAGTCTCCTGTTCTCCAAGCTAAACAGGCCCAGCTCCCTCAGCCTTTCCTCATAAGGAAGGTGTTTCACTCCCTTAATCATCTTGGTGGCCCTGTGCCTGTCAACTGAGGGGTCCAGAACTGGACACAATATTCCAGGTGCAGTCTCAGTAGGGCAAAAGGACCTCTCTTGACCTACTAACTACACCCCTTCTAATACACCCAAGGACACCATTACCCTTCTTAGCCACAAGGGCACATTGCTGGCTCATGGTCATCCTGGTGCCCACCAGGACCTCCAGGTTCCACTCACCTACGCTGCCCTCCAACAGGCCAGTCCCCAACCTATAATGTTACCTGGGGTTGTTCTTCCCTAGATGCAAGACCTTACACTTTCTTTTGTTAAATCTCATTAAACTTCTCCCCACCCAGCTCTCCATCCTGTCTAAATCTTGATGAATGGAAGCAAAACCCTCTGGTGTGTTAGCCATCCCTCCCAGTTCTGTGTCATCAGCAGACTTGCTGACTATACACTCTATTCCCTCATCCAGGTCATCAGTAAATATATTGAATAGTATAGGTCCCAATGCCAACCCCTGAGGGTCTCCATTAGATACAGGCCTTCAGCTAGACTCTGTCCCATTCCTCAAAACTCACTGGCTTCTTCCCTTTAACCAGATCTCAATCCACCTTACTACTCTACTGTCCAGACTACAGTTTAACCATGAGGATGCTGTAGGAGATGGCGTCAAATGATTTACTGAGGTCAAGGCAGACCATATCTACTGCCCTACCATCATCTATCCACCTGGTTATATCCTCATAAAAGGCTATTAGATTAGTCAAACCGGATTGCCCCTTGGTAAAACCATGTTGACTGCTCCTAACAACCCTCTTATCTTTGATGTGCCTAGAGACAGCACCAAGGATAACTCTTTCCATTATGTTTCCAGGTATGGAAGTGAGGCTGACCGGTCTGTAGTTACTTGAGTTCTCCTTCTTGCCCTTTTTGAAGACTGGAGTAACATTTGCTTTCCTCCAGTCCTCAGGTACCTCTCCCGTTTCCCAGAATTTAGCAAAGATGATGGATAGTGGCCTAGCAATGACTTCTATCAGCTCCCTCAGCACCCTTGGGTGCATCTCATCAGGACCCATGGATTTATGGATGTCCAGATGACTTAATTCATCCCTAACCTAATCCTCATCAACCAAGGCAGACTCATTTATCCTGACTTCCTCCAGGACTTCAGCTTATCTGGGGCTCTTGCAAACAATCATCAGCAGTGTAGACAGAGGCAAA
>VZTU01006166.1:15035-51353 GCA_013400835.1 Zapornia atra | reverse complement strand
GCATCATAGTGAAGAAGATGTATCATAAACCTTTTGTGACCATGAATGTCAGAGGGGTTTCAAGTATGGGAATGGCTGAAATGTGGGTTTTTCTGTTTGTATACACAGAAGGCTAGAAGTATATTTAAAATATATTTAAAGACTTATGCAAAGAATTCATGGGCAGGAAAAATAGGCTGACAAAATATATACATTGATTGCTTCTTTGCAGCTTTAGATTCTTGTTTCAATAACCCTGTCTTCAAAGTTTGGATTATATAGGACTGAGGAACAAAGTCTTAAAGATGCAGAACCAGTGAAAGGATTATTTAATCTGACAGGGTGCAGCACGCTCCTACAAAACATGGTAATTCTGCATTTTCATGGCTATCTGAAAAGTGTTTTGAGTACCTTTTGTTTTTTCTAGAATAGCTGTTGTGCACATATGAAAGAGATGCAGAACATAAATGGTTTATTTGGACTTGGCGCCGTGCAGTCTCACATGATTATTGTTTAGAAATTCTTCCTGGGAATGGGGAACCTGTTAACTAATTCCATGCCCAACATCTCCAAATTTTTAAAGACAGCTATGACATTAAGTTGTCATGAAACCATAAATTAATTTGGCCATTAGTACAGACAGTCTTCTCCCTTTTAGATTTTTTTTTTTTTAGTAACAGTTTCATTGTAGTTAAGTGAATCTTGGTAATATTTAAGAAATATTATTTCCTTCATTGAATGAGTGCTCCTTTGCATTCCTTATGCAACTATGCATTTGTAAACCAATAGCCTCTATACAACTTTACTGAGATTAAAGTACATATGGGATTTTAGATTATTTCCATATTGCAACTTTTGTGTCAAAGTAGAGTTTTATTTGATCTTATTCCACCCCCTGCCATGTCCTTTACTCTCTGTCCCTGTCCCCCCCTCCCTCCTTCCCCCGCCTTGTTTTCATCTATTGTAGGCAGGATCTCTGAGGCTTTTCATACAGGGTTGAGCAAATACCTTGACTGGCTGAAATAATGTTTTTCCTGTTTGGATGCAGGTGGTTTTGTTTGTTATTCCTTGAATAAAAGTCAAACGATTTTTTCTATGGGGGAAAACTCCATTGTGAAATGCAGTATCTGTTAGAGTGGAGTTCTTTTTACAATAAAATACATTCTATATAAATTTGAAGAAATCATACATAGCCTAGAAAATCTTTCATTTGGTTAACTGCCCTTCCCACTAATGTATTTTTCTCAAGGCAGAAAGCGCTGTTGGCTAGTTAAAGGCTTAACTACAGTGTAAGGTGCTTACAGAACTACTGTTACTAGTCTCATTTGATGGATAGCACTAGGAAAAAAAAGTGTGACAATCTAAGAGCACCAAATGCAGGGAACTCTGTTTAAACCTTCATGCTGGACTGACTTGTATTCTGAAGTTTCTCAAACCAGTAAAAGTCAACACAATACCTTAGAAAATTAGTATGAAATTTATAGTGTGACTCTGTCAGTATTATTTCCAATTTAAATTTCTCGGTATTTGTCTACTAAGGAAAGGTAGAATATCGAATTGCTTAATATAGAGCGTTAATTAAGACCAACATGTGTTGGTGTTATGCCAGTAGTGTGCTGGTTTTTTAAACTTTGAAAATTGCAGACTGAATACAAATCTGATTTACACAACAAAAATCATTCCTATGTATGTTTTCTGGCTTTTTGCCCAAATCCAGCTTTGGGAATTTTAAAAAGGTTTTTGGTTGCTTTTCTTTGACAAGAGTACTTATGTGTACCTGGTTTTCAACCTAATTAATCATCAGTAATTAATTTAAACATATGTTCTACAAATTATCACAACCAATAAATTGAGTTTGTGTTGTGGTGGTGCATTTGAAGACTGGTCAAGAGAGCAACATATTAAATTTAAATTAGTTGTTCAAGTAATTAAGGAGTTCAGAAATGCATTTAATTAAACACCTGTGCCAATTGAAGGTGTTGGTGTGCACATATAAGTGATGTTGAATTAGAGGTGGTTGAGGCATGCTCCCCAATTCTATGTAGAGTTACCAAATGAAACTGCCCCCGAGTGGTTTGAGCTAATCAGTCAGACCTCAACCTGAGATGGCTGACAGGTATTCACAAAGTCAAGCTGTCAACAGGGCTGGTGAACAGGGTACCTGAGAGAGGGCATGGCAGCAGATGATGAGGACTATGGCTATGGTTTAAGCTGCTGCTACTTGAGGATTGAAAGTATGTCTAAGCCTTCAATTTCCTTGGAGTGGATTTTGCTGTACTTTCTGGTAGAACTCTGACAGTCTTTCCTCTTGGTGTTTGATGTGTTGACTTATTTTTTTTTCTGAAACGTTGATAATCTGTAGGCAGTTTTCGTTGAGGCCGGAGGGAGGAATTTCACACATTTCACTCAGCAGTGCCTTTAATGTATACATATATATTTGCTATAGAATCTGTTGTGTAAACTCTCAGGGGTTTGTATTTCTTCAAAGGTAGATTTTGCACAAAGGTAAAATATTGCCATGTCCTTTAGGTACACCAGTGTAAGGGTAGGACACCTTTTAAAAAGATAAGAGCCTGCCAACTTTCACTGCTATAATATAATAGGTCACAAAAAAAGTTAAAGCACAATAATACGGGAATCGATTCAGGGAGCAAAAGTATGATGATAGTTATGGACATACTTTAAAATGACTACTGAGTTTTGAGATGGCAAAAGTAGAAATTAATATAAATTCTTCTTAGAGCAATTCATTGCAGCTCAGTCACATTTAATATGGTTTTCTGAAGACTATAATATGCTTTTTCAATTATTACTGCCTCAAGTATTACTTCAGGATTACTGCCTTACTCAAGAGATTCACAAACCAAAGTTACAAAGTTGTAAAAAACTGAGAACAGGACACATTCACCATATTTAACAGGAATTGAGAAAGGAAAAAGGTGTAAGAAGCCGAATTAAAAAATCAACCAAACAACAACAAAACAAAACCCACAAAACAACCCGAAAGTTATCCTCCAAAAAAGCCCAGAAAACAAAAAAAAAAACCCCGCAACCCAACAATTATACTCAAATAGCAGCTCAGCATAAAGGCAGCCACATAAACTCTTGACATTTAAGAAGGGTATGTGTGGCTTCACATTTATTGCAATAGAGGTTGAGTGTTTTTTGGATAGCTCCTATTATTCATAACAAAGGTAATTTTCTTCCCTTATTCTACCGATCAGGAGCTGGGTGTGGTTGTACCCTTCATATTACTCGGAATGCTCTTTTGCTTTATAGCTGATATCCTTTTAAAGAGCAACCAAAATCATTAGCTGCTCAGTGTTTCACCCTTATTTGTAGATGCTGAAATACCTCTATATGTCTAAAAGGCTATATTTTTAGGATTAGTATTAGATGGTTAGATAAAACCTAACTTCTAGGTTTTCTTAGTTTGTTTGTGTAAGGCTTGGGAGCAGAGTATTGCCTAACTTAAGCAATATAAAATAGGGGAAGTGTTGAGAAAATAAGAGAATAGCTCAAAGAAAGAGTCTTCATGTATGTTGCTAATTTGAATGCTGGAAAAATATAGGCAGTCCTTATGACAGAGCAGAGAAACAACAGATTTCACTGTCTTGGAAAAACCTAGTTACTAAGAGCGTGGCAGGCTGGCAAAGTGGGCAAAGTTTTATTGATGATTAATCAGAAGGTTTGGGAATTTTAAATTACTACTTAGATACTACATGAAACATTCACCACTTAATTAACGCTTTTCCCTCACTAGAAAAGATGATGCCCTTCCTGCTCTTCTCCTCAAATGTAGTTCAGCATTTAAAAATTAAAGGTTTTTTTTTTAAGCATGAAGTTTCTGAATCATTTCTCCACAATTGCAGTCCATGAAACAAAAGATAACAATTATAATCAAGGATCCTTGTATTGCTTAGTCACAGAATCTGCTTCACAACTGTTCTCCAAAGTCTGACCTTCCTTACTTACAGAATAAATGCTATTCTTTGTTAGCTGAGTTACGCATTCAAAACACAAATCAAATAGAGACTTTTGCACTACTACTATAAAACTCTTACCTATAATTTTAAAACTAAAGAAAGTGTAAGCCTTCAGGAAAATCCTCCATGAGGGGAACACTCTTCTTAATCTGGTACAGAAATTAACATTTTTCTCAAATGTCACGTGAGCCCTTGTTTTATGGGAGCCAGTTACCTAACATCTGGTGTTCTGGTGCCGGTCTGGATGCAGATCATACCATTTTGGAGGTTTAGAGTAAGAGCTAGCAGCTGCTTCTATGATGATGGTAGCTCAAGATGTTGACCAAGTAAGACTGTTTAAAACAGTCGTCCAGAAAGATCATGAGTCCACACCTTGTGCTGATTCTGTAACTGTTACAAAAAAAAAATAATCCTTATCCTTTAAAGATACAGGCTGCAATGTTTTTGAACCCAGGTACGTATTAAAAATCGTGGTGTGGGAAAATATAAGAATATTGACAGATGCTGTTTAAATATCTATTTATTACTATTCCTTATTCTATGATGACAAGACTTTATTCTGTTTCAAGGAACTGAAATGACCTATACAGACTGTTGTAGATTCATATTGTCTGGATTTCTGAAGTGAACCTTCCTCTGTGAGTTTGGTTTTATCTTACTTGTGGAAATTTTAAGAATAGTGATTTCATGTGCTTTGAGATGGATTATTTGGAGAAGAATAGACTTTTGAGTGATATGTTCTCTGTCTTATGAATAAGCCCACTGCTTAAGTAAGATTTAACCTGATTAATCTCTCAAATAAAAAAGTTCAGACCAATTTAGCTGGAAGTAGTGAGGATGAGGGCAGACAATCATATTCAGTAGAGGCTAGACAATGTTAGATGTAGCAATAGAGCAAGAAGAAATCCAAGGCTCGTAGATAAGTTATATCTGATTTTATTTTCTTAAATCCATTTGCATGCAACATCTTTAAGTGGGAGGCAATATTTTTGCTTCCTTTTTTTTCTTATTAAATGAAATCATATATTAACTTCCATTCTGTTCTTGAGCTGTGTCCAGTGATTACAGTGTCATATGTGTACAGAATGCCAGTATGAGGCATCCTATTGGTTTTTTTTTGTTCTTCAAATAAAATGGAAAACTCAGGGTGGAGAAGGCCTTAGAGCTATATGTCTTCAAAGCAGGGTCAGCTCAGGTGTTGATCCAGTCTGACCATGAAAAATGATGCTGTCAAAATTCACAGTATACAGTAGGTGCAAATTTTCCATTCAGAAGCAACATAAGTAAAGGAAACATTAAGACCCGTAACTATATACTGTATGACAGGTCTTGGGCTAGGCATCCTGAAGTCCACCCTTTGTGGTGTTTGGAAATGCATGCAGTCAGCCATGCTGGGTGTCAGGAGGAGAATTTTTCCACTCTTTTCTCTCCTTAGTTGCTCTCTTTTAGTCCCTGATAATGGACAAGACACTTGCATTTGCACACTTTTAAACAAAGAAACAAAACCCCCTTTGCTGTTCAATATCAAACAAAATAAGCAATGTCTGAAGGTTCTGGTAAGTAGATAAAAATAATTTACCCCCAACTGAATTCCAGCTCCAAATAACAGTAGAATGAGTTATTGGGTGATGGTAGGGTAACATGTGCAGTGTGTGTGCTGATGCTTTCAGGCTATTTCGAAATGGCAGGTGGAAGCAGTTGGGAATTTAGCAGCCCAGGTGTTACCTGCAGCTTGCAGGAAGCGAGCTAGCATACTGTGAACAAGCTTTGCAGTCCAGCTCTTGTTATTTCAGTGACGTGTTGTGCAGCTTCAGCAAAATGTTTGTTCTTTTTCCTTACCTTTATGTCTAACTGCTGGGAGCCTTTCTTAATAGCCGTACAGGGGTTTGTACTGCATTGTTACTATTAATTGTCAATGCTACTGGTAGTATTGATGAAGAAGGAAAAGACTGACTTGGTATCAATACTGATCAGCTGTCTCATCTTCGGTGGTGATGCTGACAGATCAGCTCATGTAACTGGTGTGGAATGTCAAGCACATACTAAGTTTTGGATAATGTTTTCTCATGTACTACAGTGATATCAGGAAAATTAAAGAAACAGACCAGGCACTATATGTGGCTATAAGAAAGTTAAAAGTATGAGTATCAGTACGTGACAGGTCCCACCAGGTGGGTATGCACAGAGTTAACCTGTGCTACCTGCCCCGGGGCCAGGTTAACTTTCTCTTAGCTAGTCTTTTACCAACCATACTGATAAAGAACAACCATAAAATGAGCTTCCGTAATCCTCTGCACTGTAGTCAGGAGTAACAACAATTACCCTGGAGGTCCAAGCAAAGCACAACTTTACTTAAAAGCCAGTATGATTATAAAGCTTGCAAACAAAACCACATCACCCTATATGTTTGGAGCAGTGCATTGCAATTAGCAAAATTTAGCAAAACTGGAAACACTGTTACTATTATGTGCCCAGAATAAGGTTAAAAATTTGGTGAGAGACACAGGGATTGAGAGAGAGAAAAAAAATAAGATCTTACCACCCAGGATCTAGTGTAGAAAACCATAAAGTTGTAGTTCCTTGGATGGTGAGCCTGTGCAAGATGTCCCGAATATGCATTTTTTCTGCTCCCTGGCTCCACCTTTTGGGGGAGGGGGTGAGGGCTAGCATATCCCATGCAGACTTGATGTTGAATTGCAGAGTGTTCTGGAAATGAGTCAGTGGGGAATGGGGGTCCCAAGTGGTCATTTGACCACCCCCAAATGGGCCGATGGAGTAATGACTGGATTTTAGCAAGAAGGTGCTCTGTTTCTGCAGGCCCCGCTTGTCTGTCATCATTCCTTATTGGATAAGGACAGTATCCTGTTTATCATGGTGGTTACAGACTAAGGGACTGCCCTTGCAGGCACAGTGTTCAGATGGCTTATTGGATGAGGACTCCACTTGAGCACAATGTCCAGTTTGTTAGGGCAGCTGCTTGGAGATCAAGACTTTACAGGTCCTTCCAGACTTGGGAGGATGGAGGCCCTAGTCCAATGCCCCAGTGTCCACAAAATGTTACCAGGCCTCTGCTGGTTCTGTTATCTTGCAAGACAGATTGAGAGAAACCACTCGTTCTGGTTCTCGTGAAATGGTGTTTGGAGCAATACACTATACCATATGATAACTAAACTAACAATTGTGCTTAGATATAGACCTGACTTGTTCTGAGGTTTTAAATATAAATGCCAAAAGATAGTGGTGAAATTGCAAATGTTTAAATAGCCTTTTATCAGTAATAAACATTGTTCTTTAAGTTTTTAAAACTATCAGTTGGACTACATGATTGTTGTAGGTCCCTTCCCACATGAACTATTCTGTTTAATTCTGAAGTTTAAGTATGTATTGCACAACTGAGCCTTTATTCCCTTAAAATTTCCCAAGCCTAAAAACCCCCAGAGTATTAGAAATGAAAACACAAAGTTTTAAGGGACTCACTGAGTAACTATCTGGTTTAATGATGTAGATATTAGCTTGCGTAGTATATTCAGTCTTACAATATTTGAATTAATCTTACTATAATTTTCACTGAAAAAGATAAGATCTTGCACTACCTACCATATTTTTCCAAAACAAAAAATAAGTGCATGTGAACAAGGGAGAATTTGTGTTACCTTCTTTCTTTCCCGTCACTTTCCCTTCTCTCCAGATCCTCAAACAATCCCGATGGAAAAAATTATACGATATGATGTGCAACTCTATCTTTTCCCCAGGCAGCTTCTCACTGCTGCTAGTTATTCTTTAGCAGTCTGAATCTTTCATCTTGGCACCATGATACAGTCTGAATGAGAAAATTAACATTAATAGCAGCATCAAGTGTGAGGAGAGCTAGTTTAAGCTGCTAAATTTCATTCCCATCTAGTACTCTTGAGGGGAGTAGGACCACTGAGATTTGATGTGCATGGAAAAAGAACAGAAGCAGTCTGGTTGGACGTTATTTCCCCTTATTCTTAGGAAAACATTCTTCACTGCTGTTTCCTTCTATACTTTATGTGCATTTTGGGTTTAGGTTTTTGGGTTTTTTTTGTTGTTGCTTGGTAGTTTTTTGTGTGTTTGGGTTTTTTGAAAAGCCTTATGTGAATAAATCAGAGAATTCTAAGAATTTCAGCTTTTTCTCCCATGAATGTCTATAAACAGCTGTGTTCAGTGTTTATAGTTCAAAGTTGAGGAAGAAGAGATGAAAATAGATATTAAGAGTTCCAAATTTAAGCCAACTATGTTTTTGGTGTTTGGAGGGATGGAGTAGGTTTATTTGGGTTTGTGGTGGGGTTTGGTAGTTCTTGTGTCTTGCTCAGAATGTTGAATGCCATTATTAGAAATCATACACAGGCTAACATTTGACATGATGCCAGATGACTGCCAATAACAGCAACAAAAGGGAAATGATAATTCTTTTCAGTATCTATTTTGGGCAAACAGGAGTGAAATTTCATGGGACAAAGTAAGGGCACTTTATTGCCTCTTGGACGCTTTTTCTAATACTTCAGAGGCTTTCTGTAAATTATGAGACACAATAATACAGTCTTAAGGCATGCATAGAGATGATTAAGTTCTGGCCTGAGGCTTAGCTCACTGAATAAACAGTGAGAAACAGATGTGATGTGAGGAATCACTGTTACATGGAGCAACAGAGAGTCATGACGGGACTTACAGATAGCACCTTGAGGAGTGGCTGAGTTTTGTAGGTTGTTAGGGGTTATAAGAGAGGTGGTCAAACCTCATCACAGTTGCTGCTGTGCTTGTGGAAGGACTTCTTTCCTGCCCAATCTGTGCTGGAGAGGGCACAATTGAGCTTCCCCTGTGAGTAGTTTCCAGTCAGTCAAAAGTAAATTTGTACTTTTTCGAGTGTATGTACAGAACTCTACTCAAACTCTATCTATACTGACATATGTGTTTCTGAGAATCTTATGGAGGAATACCTCTGTGAAGCAAATCTTGCTGGCTACTTTGCCTAGATTTTGAGTTAAATGCTTTGACCCCTTTCTCATTAACTGTTTCTTGCTGTGTTGAATAAGCATTTACAGTTTATTTTCCAGACCATCTGAGCTGGCTTCCCTTCACACGACCAATTTAAAAACAGTATACTGTGGTTAGTTAACAGTTGAAAACACCTTTGTCACAGTTACAGAAATCTGTCCTCACCTCACTAGTCGAAGCATTTAGCTTACAGCAATGCTACCTTTCATTTCTCCAGAATTGTCTACAGTTACAGTAATCTTCTCAAGCTGTGCAGCCAGTCTGGTATCCTCTGGGAAAGGCAATGTGTAATGGCCTTATGATGAAGAAAGCCATAGTCAAAACCAACTGTGCATGTGGAGATGAATTTGACTAATAGGCACTCGTAGTATGTGTAATTCTCACATCCAGTGCCTTTTTCATCTGCAGTTGCTTTTCTTGTCTAGCAGGTCTTGCTGAGCTCTGAACATGCTGCTAGAGGTGGCTCTGTGGCCATTGCAACAAAAGTGACTTTCAGGTGTCCATCTTACTGCCTTCCTTATTGCAGTGTGACAGGAGACACTTATGAGTTAATTAAAGGTGATTTGTTCCAATAAATGAGACTTAGCTTAAGCATCAGTGTTGTGGGCACTATTTTGCTTCTGCCAATTCTGATGCACAGGATTAAAAGGGGAGTGTGGATAGCTCAGGGAAAAACAATCATGGTGGTATCTTCTACTGCAGCTGCTTTTGGCATCAGTGCATGTCTAGTGCAGTCAACTATGAGGATGTCTGCTACTGTCAAAATTTTGTAGTTAGTAGCATAAGAGAGAGTTTAAAGCCTTAAAATCATTATTTTCAATACCATTTGGTAAAATTCATTAAATCACGACACTGCATGATATTTTTAGAGTAATCACTAGTTTTAGGTTGCTGTTCTGGAAGCAGTAATTTAGAAAAATATAGATGCATATATTATTTGTATATCCCAACTTTGTAAGTAGAAACAAATTTAGCCTTAAAAAGGAGCTTTAGAGTTCGCCTTAATGTTCCAGTCATAAACAATAAACTGGCACAGAATTAATGATTAAAAAATGATGGAATAATTATGGTTTATCACTTTAGCATTCATTACTTTGTACTGCTAAGCTATTTCATTTGTATCCATTTTTGGTGATCTGGATAGTTATGCTTAAAACTAGTCCACGGAAACACTAATGCTATATAAACAGGAACAGTAAAGTATTACAAGGATGCATTATTTTAAAAATAAATAAAATTAGAATGTGATTATTTAAAAAATTATTTTGAATTTCATTGTGATTGTTTTATAAACTTGAAGGCATTGCTGCACTGTTTTATAAACTCTTTTATAGTTCTTGGCAGCTTAACTGGAAATGTTGAAGGAAGGCTTACCCTCTTGTGGGTACATGAGAAATTCCCCCCCACACACACCCTGGATTTTCTTAAAAATTTAAAAGGGAAAGGAGTAACACGGTAGCAGGCTAGGTTTAAGTTATATGTGGTATTAAATTTTGTATGTTTTCATTAAAGATCAAAGTGTCATATTTACTTAATTCTTTTTATGATGATTGACTTGTCCAAAGAAGAATTCTACTTCAGATAAGATGCTTTTGATAAAAGAATTAATGGATTAATAAGTCAATCTTCTGATTTTACTAAAAATTATAACAGAAACTTACAAGAAAGTATCAATTAGCTGAAAAACAAAAGGAGTGCTTGAATAATTTTTTCCTTCCCTGTCATTTACACACTAAAAATGTCACATTTAATTTGAAACTTAAATTGACAGCTTCAACAGGGAGATGCATGTTTGAAAAAGTGACATTAAAAGTGTGTGTTCTGTTCTGTCTTCGTTTGTTGGACCTGTGGGAAAAGTAAACCCTGACCTGTGGCAGTTCCTTCAGTCTCTTGGTTTTGAAATCTCTTTCAGCACCTTAAATGCGTGTAAAAAAGAGTCCAAATATGGGATAAAAATTACAGCAGAGATTCAAGTGAATAACTCTAAAGAATGTTTAAATTTAATACAGAAGTAAAACAGATGTTAAAAGATATTTCTTAAGGTTAATGCAGCATAAAATGCTTGAGTGGATGTGGGTGGCAATGGGAATGGAGGCTGTCTCTACAAACCTCTTTTCATCAACTAAATCTTTAAAAAGCTAGAGGAAGGAGAATTTTACTTCACTTTTTGCCTTTCCATGAATTTAACGCACTTCCTTTTAAAATACATTGCCAGAAATCTCTCCTTGACACATTGGCTATGTGTGGGTGTGGGGAAAAAAGAGAAAGAATGCATATTTTTGAAAAAAGGGAAAGAGGTGTGTGCAGTTTGGGAGCATACACAGTGAGGTATGGAATTACATTAACACAAATGCTGAGGACAGGAAAAGATTTAGAGAAAGCTTGGGTTTTTTATTAACTTCTGATTCTGCAAGGAAGTACTTGGTATCACAGTATCAAAGAATAAGAAAGATCAAAGATTATTGTGGTGGTTTGACCCTGGCTAGAGGCCAGACACGCACCAAAGTCACTCCGTCACTCCCCTTTTCAGCTGGACAGGGGAGAAAATATGTATTGAGAGGCTTAGGAGTTAAGATAAGGACAGGGAGAGATCATTCTGCAATTAGTGTCATGGGCAAAGCAGACGCAACACAAAATATGTTAAAAAAAAAAAATCTCACTTTTTACTCTCCACATACAGAGAGTGAAACCAGAGTAGGATAATGAGAAGTAAAACAGTTTCCCCCACCACTCCCTTCTTCATGGCCTTAAGTTTATTCATGATTTCTCTCCCTTCTTCCCCAGCAGTTGTCTCAGGGAAAGACTGGGAATGGGGGTTTTGGTCAGTTCCTCAGAAGTTGTTTTGCTTAACCAGGAGGGCACTCCTCACACCTTTCCCCTGCTCCAGCATGGGGTCCCACCTACAGGAGACAGTCCTCCACAAACTTCTTCAGTGTGAGTCCTTTCCCATGGGACTTCAGCTCTTGACCAACTGCCCCAGCGTGGGTCACTTCTATGGGGTGTAGTCATAGAATCATAGAATGTCTCTCTGGCTCCAGCCTGGTCCCCCACAGAGTCACAACCTCCCCTGGCAAACTTGCTCTTTTTTGGGCACCTCTCTCCACAGGCTTCAGGTGCTTGCTCCAACATGGGCATCTTCCGTATGTCTCCACCTGCTCCAGGGTCTCTCCACAGGATGCAGATGGGATGTCTGTTCTACATCATCTTCCATGGGCTGCAAGGGGACAACCTGGTCCACCATGGTTGTCTCCATGGGCTGCAGGAAAATCTTTCTCTCTGCACCTGGGGTACCTCCTCCTCCCAACTTCTTCACTAACCTTGGTGGCTGCACAGTTTCTTACATCTTCTCACTCCCTTCTCTGGTAGCAAAAAGCAGCTGCTTGCATTTTTCTTCTAAATGTGATTCCCAGAGGTGCTGTGACTGTCGCTGATGGACTCGGCCTTGGTCAGCAGTGGAGTCTGGTCTTGAGCCTAGTTGGTACTTATTCTGTCTGGCCCAGGGGAAGCTCCTAGCTGCTTCTTGCAGAAGCCATGCCTGCAGCCCCCACTCTTCCACCAGAACCTTGCCACAACCATCTTGAACGTCATTACCACTTCTGGATCACAATAACTGAGTTTATTTCTGATACTAAAACTTAGGAAACAGGGCTAAACTCAGGAATTTCTGTAGTTGAAAGCTAGGACTGAAAGTATGTCTAAGCAAGATATCTGTTCCAGGCTGTGAAGCAGTTCATAGGCAAGCATAATATTCCCTGGGATCTCCTCCGGTTTTGATAGGGGCTGGTACTCAGCATGTCTCTGTCATGGCACATAGCGGTTCCATCACTGTCCTGGTCCTTCTCTCCATACTGTTTCACAAAAAGCAAAGCGTTTACTCCTCTCTTAGTTTGGTCATGTAACTATTGCTAGAACAGAGCCTGCAAGAGCATACAGCTTGGATAAATTGTAAATAAATTACACTTTATTTGTTGTATTTTTAACTTTTGTGCCTTCTGTTGATTTAGTCTCTGCTGTCTTAAAAGCTACCTTAGTTCTGGCTAACAACAATATAGTCTAAAGTGCTTTGAAGAGCACTGAGATTCACTGAATTGCACACTCACTTGGTTTTAGATTTTTCTAGTATGTATTTGTTATAGCTATAGCAATTCCATAATTTTACAACCACCAGAAAATAAAGGTAGTAGGAGCTTTACCTTCCATCACATGATGAGAACTTGACTTGTGCCTTAAAAATAGATGGTAGAAACCTATGTGAAGTAAGAGTCATGCAATGGGGAAGGTCACGTGTACTGGATTCCTTGGATTAAAATACTACAGAATGGTTTTTGAAGTATTATATTAATGATTAGAGTATGAGCTGTTGAGGGGGGGAGAGGGAGTTTTATCTTGCTAATCTTGCAGTGTAGACCCACTCTAGTCACAAACAGCAATTTTTCTCTTTTAGAACATCAGGCATGAGCCACAAGTAGTATGATGCATATTCCTGCCCTCAAACTTGCTGATAAAGGTAATCTCAGGACATATTTTAATGGATAAAACCATTTTTAATGCCTACAAAATGGCTGGTGTTTATAGGTAGCTAGGTATTCTGCAGTTCTTTTCCAGCACAACTTTTAACTGGTGAAGACAACCTTGCACTCACTGGTTTTTCACATAGTTTAGGTATACTTACTATTCCAGTGGAATACTTACAGGAGCGTCCTCAATATTTTAAATGAATTGGGAGGAAATTAAATTATTTCCATTAACCACAAAATTGACTTTCAATTTCTGTATAATAATTTTACTTAGGTATACCACTCCCCTAAAGGAGTTATACTTTCAAGACAAAAAGATCCTCTAAAGAGAAAGATGAACTATTTCTGTGAAACAAATGCTTAATATTAATTTTAGTAATTTTTAAACACAGTGAAAAGTAAAAGACCTCAGATTTTACTGAGTATTATATTATAAAAGTTAGAGTATTGAACAAGAGCATTGTGTGTCCATTACAACTCCTATCCAATAGAAAATCTTGTAGCTGTGACTTAGAAAAATTCAGTTTGCTGTGTGAAGGGCGAAGTGCTAAATATACAGATCCTTCATAGAAGCCATGAAAGTTCTGCCTCAGACTGCACACACCTAGAACATTGTCATCTTTAGTGGGATAAAGTTTCAGTGTTTCTTTTGGAGAACTATTTAGGGATTTACTTTTTTCCCAAAAACAGTTGTGCAATCTTCATGCATAACCAAAATGCTTTGATACTGCACACACTGAAAAATGACAGGAAAGTACTTGAAAATTGGTTTTTTTTCCATTGCCAGAAAAGGATTTCTATTCATGCAAACCTCTTAAGTATTGTGTGTGACATGCAGTAGTGGAAATGCACAATTAATAAATATTTAAAAATTGAAACTTGTTGATTTGTTCAGGAGTAGCTATATGAGCATTAGAGTTTCAGTATGAAATGTGTTGCTGAGCTCTAGCTTCTGAGCTCTGGTGACATGCAGAATTCATTAGTTAAATGCATCCCTTTAAAGCAGCTATGTTTCTTTGGGGACTGAGCAAGTATGATGACACTGTCCTGATCTGTGTCCTGTATGTGTGTAGGCATATGCCAGTAATAGCTCAAGTAGTCTTATAGAACTTATTCTTGCAACTTTTAGGTCGATAACAAACCAAGTTTTTATCCTTCGTATTGCATAAATAAGGCAATATTCCAATGGCCAAAGACTTGTGATACAAAATGGAAAAAACCCTATAAAATACTAAAATAAGGCACTGGCCATCTGATAGAAATAAAAATTTTACCTGTGGACTTTAGGCATCTTGCTTTATTCCGTGTGTGTAAGTATAATCAGTTTTCTACAAGTAGTGACAAATTTAGCATTACCTCTTCAGCGTGTGTTGCTTTCTGGATGAATCATGATGATTAATTTATAAGGCTATAAATGTGTTTTCATTAACCCAAATCTCCATTTCATGAAGGCCTTTATTCTCTGTAAGTTAGTGGTAAAAAGGAAGTGTTGTTTATCCGTTTTTGACCTAGTAGTTTAGGCTTCCTGCTGCTTACTTATCAATGATTTATTTGCCATCCTAGTAGTATCACTATGACAAATGAATATTAGAAATCCACAGAAAACATCTGAGACTGAGAATGTTTTACTGCCTTCCACTTTTAGCTTAGAAAGTTCAAGTATGAATCACATCTTTGGCTACAACCATGACTAAAAATCAGAGGGACTATTTCTCTATTTTAGTGTCCTAAAAAATAACCTGTATCATTCTGCAGAAGATGAATTTTGCAATGGCATTTAAAAATACAAGGTTTTAATTTATCAGTACAATTTTTTTTACCAGTTGCTTAGCTTACACTTTTCACAATAGGGAGGTTTAACACTTATAAAATACTGAAGTTATAGTTTCTACAGGTAGTACTGTTCTTTCCAATAGCATAATTTTTTACAAAACACTTATTTCAGTATAACTGCTTTGTAAAAAAAAAAAAGTTGAAATCAGTCAAAATACTTCAATACCCTTCAGCAATAAAGCACAATTACCTAAGTTGTGTATGTATCTATGTATTTACATTTATAAATACATATATGTGCCTTACATTAATGTATAGGTATATAAAAAGTACATAAGACAATGCTTTAATACGAATTTTGAATGTGTATGTAATTCTCTATTTTGTTACCTTAGATGTCACTTTCAAAAAAAGCTTAAAAGCCTGATACTTCTAAAACTATTTAAAACACTATCTAGTTATTCTGTCTTTAAAAGCTATTTTCTTTTCTTTGCCTGATTATTGTGCAGTAGAATGTATGTGTTTGAAAGGTCAATGGGCTTTTTTTTCTTGAGCATCTGGAGTCCACTGTTAATAAAAGTCCCCATCTACTGAGCTCTACCAAAAAGCTGACAGTTGGCCCTATGGCTTGCAAAATAAGCACATGAATAAATGTACTAAGAAACATATTAACCTGTCATTTTTATCACTGATGTCTCTCCTACAAAGAATAAAAGCATTTTAAACTTACCTTTTCATTTTCCCATATGTGAAATTACTTTTTTCCCTTTAGAATGCAATCTGCCATACAAAAGTAATAACATAGTTGATTATGCTACCTACCATCTTATCTTTTAAAGTATATTGCTGCATTCTTTTATTTATGTTCAGAGCCAGAGGCTGCTTTTAAAATATTTAAGCTGCTTAAATGAAAACTTGATTTAAAAATAAAAGGTATTAATGAATCTGTGGAGGTTTGCTTTCGCTTCCATAAGCTTATTTAAAACAAAGCGAAGAAGTTTTGGTGGGTACATAAGTATAGATGTTTATCTTTCATTCAGTTGTTTCAATTATTCTAGTACTTGTGGTGGATGTAATTGGAAAATGTTATTGCGCAGGAATTGTCAGTCATTTGCTTACAAACAAATAAGGAGTAATGTGGGTTTTGCAGGTACTATCTTACTAAAATAGAATAGTTATTTCTGCTAAATATATTCATATCACAGGTAATGAAAACACTTAAGTAGCTCTACTTTGCTGCACAGATGGCAAAACATTTATTGCTTTTATTCTGTACATCAGTGTTAGGTAAGAAATCTCATGGTTCAGCATTCACCTTTGTATGACTGAACAAACCGTGTAGTACTTATAGGGCAGGGGATGTGGGAAGATATCCCACATATCAAAATACATTTCTTCAAATGGTTACATCTTGTCTATTAGAAATGGGGTTTTACAAGCTCTTCACTTCAGTAAACCTGTATTAGTAGCTAGGGTAAAAAAAAGTCCAACCTAGCTGTTTTTTTATTGTAAAAGGTGTTTAGTAAGTTTCTTTTGCTGGAGAAAGTGTGGGCATGCTGGGCTTTTGCCATAGTTAAGGTGGGGAGCACCATGTACCCTCCACGTCTTGCTGCTGCCTGGCAGTACCATGAAGTTACTCACAGTTGTTGTTTGGGTTCCTGCTCCTCTCTCCATCTGCTGCTTCCTGGCATGCAGCAAAACTAAAGGTTCTTCTGCTGGTGTGGCCTTTCTATGCATCACTCTGGTGCTGTCCTAAGCACTGGGGTTCTGTCTGACCAGGTGTCAGTCCTGGCCCCAGCTGCTGTCCTGGGCTCCCCATCCTCTCTGCCACAGAGTCAAGTGTCATTGCGTGCTACAGCGGTGACTTGTAGCTGGAGGAGGAGAATTACTTATTCCTCATCAGAAAGTGGTAGGACTTCAGTGCTTTGAAGGATAGTCAGGATTTTAGCCTTTGAATTAAAGGAAGAAATGTACGTGTCTCGCAATTTCTATGTTGCAGTTCCACAGATTTAGCTAATCTGTGATAAAATCTCCTTGACTCGTTTTGGAATCAAGACCATGTTGTGTTAGCTAAAAGCAGAATAAAATTCACTGGTGAAAAACTTGGTGCCACAACTTAATCTCACTAATTGAAAAGCTTTATTTAGAGTGCAACACCAGTTCTTGTGTTTTTACAAAACTCTGCTTAGACCAAAGCTCTTTTCCCGATTATATGGTCATGGAGATCTTCTTCCCATGAGGTATACAAGAAATCATCCAACAGATTATTCACTTCACAAAATGTCAGCTCCCAGAAAAACTGTAGAAACGTTCTTCTGACTCCTTCAAGCTTTCCTTTATCCTGTATTACCCCATTAGCAACAGCTTATAAACTTGCTCTCAAAAAGAATTCTTTTCTTATTAGAAGCAGTTAAACAGCTTTTGTAGAAGTAGTGGGACTAAGTAGATCAGGACTGATGCAATAAATATACTTATATATTGTGGGGAATACATTATAAGTGCTTTTAATAATAAAGTCTTTGGAAAAATCTTAACCTTAAAGTCATCATGTTATGCTTTTCTTGTCCTGTGTTCCCTACATTTTAACTTCTGGCATCAACATAGACCTTTTTAAAACTATGATTACATGTTCACACAAATACTGCAATTAGTTTAATTTTGAAGTGTAATTTCAAAGTTAGCTCTTGTGTTCAAAGAATTACATGTTAATTCTGAGCCTCATCCACGGAAAGAGACCTACTGATTTTTCTGAACTGCTTTTCCAGGGCCAAAAAGTGATTCTTTCTCACAGGTATTACTGGCATTTACTCTTCTTTTAGCTATTTTCTAGAGGGAAAGATTTAGGAAAATCTAATATTACCATAACCACAAGCTTAAACCCCCACCTTTAATNTTTTTTTTTTTTCCCTTAAGAGGTGAATATATTTGGCGTAGGAGGATGAAGAAATCAGAATATGTTGTGAAGCTGCTACTTTCCATTAATAGAATGTTTATTTTCAAAAAAAGCTTCAAATAGTCTTCTTTAGACAAAAGAATGTATTTAGGTTAATGGCAGCTGAATTTCTGCCCTGTGTTTAGATCCTTTTGGGAACTTAGTTTGGTTTGTCTAGGGCATAGTTATAGTTTATAATGTCTTAGTATAATATTCAGTTTAAAACCAAGTTTAATATAAAACTATTATACCTGGCTCACAGAAGAAGTTGTGTATAATGGTGTATTGTAAGCCATTAGGACAATGTTGTCCTAATTTGCTGTTGATAACAGTACCATGAGTACTCAAGAATGAAACTATTCGTTGCTTGCTTGTTATGTTGGACCAGTATTTTTCTTGTTTGCTTGTAACTGTAGAGTTGCTGACAAAGATTCTCTTATTTCATTCTGAATAACCTTTTATTTCTTTCTTGATGGGTTGAGAGCTTTTTAAAAATACATCATTTATTGGAAGAGTTAAAACCAGTGGTCTGCTAGGTGCAAATTTGGACAAACGAATTTTGATTCTTGGGGAATACTTAATGTAATTCCTGTAAGCAGGAGATATACATGCCATATCCCTGGTATACTTGCTGTGTAGCTGGATTTGAGTCTATCCTGTTTCACCATCCGTTTTTTTGCATACAGTGTTTGGGTTTAGGGAGGCAAGATCATCTGTCCTGTCCAAGTGCCTGCATTCTTGATGTAGACACTGTCAATGTATAGTGGTTTCTTCAGTTAAATTAAGTGGTTTTCCTGATAACTTTCTTGTAATTTGATCACTGATTTTACTTAGAAGCTGTTCATATGAAATTATTGATTCATGTTTATATAGCACCTGGTAGGCACATTTTGATGTTGCTGCTATTATAGCATGTTTAGGGATAAAAGGTTTGGTCACTATATGTTCATATTTTAGGTCCTTTGAAATATATAATCAGTTGAAAAGTCACATTGTAAGTGCAGTGGCTTGGTTAAGTTTCTATCAGGAAAAGTAC
The DNA here is from genome assembly GCA_013400835.1 of Zapornia atra. Lineage (NCBI taxonomy): Eukaryota > Metazoa > Chordata > Aves > Gruiformes > Rallidae > Zapornia > Zapornia atra. The sequence goes on along the minus strand of VZTU01006166.1, from coordinate 32,114 downwards.
CTTAAATCTTAGAAGCTGAATGGTGCTTATGATTAAGCCTATTACCTCATGGAGACTGCTGGAAGTTTATCCTCTGTGATGCTTAGAATTGGAATCTTGGCTAAGCCATTAAAGATTACTGGTGTCTCAAAAGCATCTTGCATTTATGAAGAAGTTTATTGAGAAAAATTCAGCAAATGACATATCTAGACTCTGGTTCAGCATCTGTGGAAGAACACTAGAGGTTACTTTTTCTAGAGAGAGGTTTCGTGCTGAGTAACACTGACAGTGTTACCTATTGCTGACACATCTCTAATGTCTTACTGTTTTTCCACTCTCTTATGTTGCTAAGGCTGATCCTGATAGCTCATAAATATAAAATAAGCCTCTAGCCATCTAAGAGCTTGCATTTAGCACTTTTATAGGGTGAAATAAATGTAAATAAAATTACAATTTGACCTAGTAAAGTTTTAATTTAAAAAAATCTAGTAAAGGTTTATTTTAGTGTAGATGGTATAGATAATTAACATTAAGACATAAGAAAGTGTGTATATATATATTTTTTCCCCATTCAGCCAATATTCTACAGAATGTTTCTGAAGGATTCAAAAATAGAGCAGACTTATACTCGGATCTCTTTCCCAAGGATAAGATCAATAGCTTGATTAGCATATATTTGTGGTAATGAAACTAAGTGTTGACATGCTGAGCTAAACAGAATTTGAGAAACAGCTAAACAAAGAAAGCTTTCTATTTAGTTCAAAACCTGTCGATACCTTTGGTCATTCTTCTCTTTGGGAAGTGACTTTCAAGGTGGATATCTACCCCATTTAAATTTCAATCTCACTAGCCTCCTTTGATATATCAACTGTGATATCTTGAAGAACACTATGTGTGCAAGCATAGTGGAAGCTACTGAATGAAGCTGAAAGTCTTGCTCTTCTATGCAGTCAAGAGTGGTTTATGAAGAATATTGTCCATGATTGCTTTGCATTGCACAGACTGAAAAATAAATGGAGTGGAAAACCATCTGTCCATTACTTGTTCATTCTGCAGTGTTATACTTCCTCCAACTACAAAGGTTTTTGCTTCACAAAGCAAGGAGGTTCTTCTCATGGGATTGTGATCGCTGAGACCATCTCAGTAATTATCATCCATTAGTTGTTTAAAAGAAGGTTGAAATTTTCGACCTTGTATCAATTTTTTGAGAAACCAGAGGCTGAAATTAACTTGGATATTTTTTTTTTACTGTTGTGTTCAAGATAGTGTGAAGGAGCAATTAAGGTTTTGTAGTGAATATATTAAGAGTAATACTGATTGTGTTAGGTAGAAGTAAATCCCATATGTTAAACCTGGAATAACATTTATTAGTAAAATCAAAATATAGAACAATGAAAGTTAGATGAATAACCAGCTGTAAAGTGACTTTAGTAACTGATGAGAAAAGTAACTCTTCAGAATTCTGCATGGGCTGGAGGAAGAAAATGGCAGAATATACCAGTGTTAATTCCCCTTCCTTGATCCCACGCATTAGGACAAAATTTGCAAGTTAGATGTCTTGGTCTTCAAACGGAGACTGTAGCTTACAGAAGATTGCATTAGGGTAATATTGATTGTAAAGAGTAAAAATATATTCTTTGATCTCTTCTCTTCTCCCCTCAGTAGTTTGAAATCATTGCAGTCTACAAATTGAGCATACCAAACCACAAGTAGCAGTGCACTGTGTCTTGATTGTAGGGTTTTTAGTACTCACTAGGAATGAAAATACTTCATCTGCTGATGGACAGGCATGGAAAAGGATAAAGATCAAGTCGGATAATGCTACATCAGCTGGAGGACTGTCCTGGTATCAACAAAAAAGGAATTATTTTTAGATAGGCTATGGAAGTGGCTTCAATTATTTTCTTTTTTTCCTAAACTGACAACAAAGATACCTAAAACATTGTTTACTCCATCAGGTAGCCATACGTTGACTTACCACTTGCTGCTGTTATTTGAAGGGATAAAATAATGTCATGAATGACTGCATCTATTGACAACTCAAAAGATAGTGTAGGGGTTATAGTGATGTGTTAGTGCACCAAAAGGAAGGGAATCAATGCAGTTTACTGCTGATCACACTAACAGACGCCTACTTGTCAGTACTTAATGCATGGTGTTAGGTAGAACATGACAGTTGCAAGGGTTGTTGGGATAATGGATTCAGAGAAACAATACAGTATGTAAACCAATAGGGAGGGTAGGTGTTCTCATAACACGCCTGTATAATCTTGCCTGTGGTGAAGAGCATGTGCATATTGAAGCTACTCAGTCTAATGAGTCTCACAGTGTTTCTCTATTTGAACATTAGAATGACTATATGGATCAGTCCAGTCTAACATCCAACACTGGCTGATAATTGGCTTAAGGAGAGGTGTAAGAAGGAAGTAATCATGACATAATAGTTCCTCAATGCTATCTTTCTCATGAGGATTTCCTAGGGCAAAGGTGGTATATCTCTTCAATATTGGCGTACATAAACAAAGTCACCAAAAATCCTCAGATATTGTGTAGCCTGTGTGCATTTTCTTCCATTGTTCCAAATGATCAGTCTGGTTTAAGTTAGGTGTATGAACAATTGCATGTATATTATTACTGAAAAGTCAGTATTTCTTGATGAATGTATTTACAATTACTACAACAGGCTGATGAATTGTTCCAAGCTGACAGAATTTTTATAGATGGATCCATTCATTGTTCCTTAGGAAAGTAGTTGCAAATGTCCTTAAGAAGGAAAGTACAAACGGAAATCAGTATTCATTTACACATCTTTAGATGTTTTCAAGTGCTACGAAAAAACATAGCTTTTTAAAATAAAACTTGACTTACTGATTAAAGACAGTACTACAAAGACATAGAAGGAAAGCACTCCAAAACACGCCTTTATTGTATTCTGACACATGACTGTGAGGAAACTACAGAAATTAGGAAAAACTACAAAGTCAAATTTAGTTAAAACAAAAGCCTTTCATCCATCCTCTCCCCCACCAATCCTTTTCACAGCAGTCACAAATGGCACTCATGCCACTTGCTTGGCTGTTTTTACAGGCATAAACTCTCATTTCTCATGCTGGTTGCCAAGCAACTATTTTTGTATTTCATGCCTTGCACTGCAGGCATTAATTTCTGTCATGTTCCTTTGTTTGTTTATTATATACTAAAGAAACATGTATAGAGGGAAATGGGGACACTTTTATAAGGAAAACAAAAAATGTATTTGGGAATAATCCAGTGTGCTCACTGGATACTGCAGGAGAAAGAACCCATACAGTCATTTCACAGAGGACCAAAAAGGTATTTTCCAGGATGTGCAAAATCAAACTGGGACTCGCTCAGATTGAATCTTTATGGAATATATCAAATATCTGCCCTCCAAAAGGTAAGCAAAGGGAAAGCTGGTGTTAGACTAGGGTTAGGGACACGTTTCCCTAGTCCCTTCCTCCTTCTCCCTCTAGCTGTGTATTTGATGTTTTGTACTGTTGCATAGCACGGAGCTCTTCATATTCTCAGTACAGGTATGACCTCTTTGCCCTTAAAACTAGCCTGTGTAGTTCCCAACTTCAGTGTAAATACAAAGATTTCTTTCAAGAAATCTAGTGATTAAGTAAAAGTAATTATTTTGCTAGTTGCTGTTTAACCTGGATAATTTTTCTTTCTGACACTGAATTGGTTTCACTCTCTGTAGAAGAAGGTAAAGAAAAAGAGTCAGTTGAAAGATTATTTCTTTATTCAAGCTATTATTTATTAATACTATTTTCTCCATCTGGTTATTACAGTAGTTGTGATCAATTTCATCACATCCTGACGTCACTGGGGTTTTTTTCAGCCGTGTAACAAGGCAAACTGGATCACCTATAGTTAGCTGAATTATTTTGATCATATTCAGCAACCAATTTTATCCTTTGTGCACCAGCAGTGTTGACTAGAGAATGTGCTTGCTGAGCTGTTCTCTCATCTGCAATTTGTAGGAAGGAGGACTGGGAAATTGAGAAATATGTATAGATAAAGGTTGTATTTGACAATTGTGAATTTTTTTTAATATAGGCTAGTGGATCAGGAAGTAAAGCATCAATAAAAATACTTAAATCTTTTCATTTTCAAAGACCTTTATGACAATACACTTATCCTCACAGTGCCACTGGGGAAGACAGAGAAGTATTAGCGTTTCTGCTTTACAAAGAAACTGAAACCGTGTGTGTTTGATACAACGGAACTATTAAATGTCAGAGGCAGGATTAGTAATCTAGTCCTTTGAGCTTATCTTTCATAGGGATAACCTTGACTGGTGAGCTTTATTTTTGCTGTTGCACAGTAGTATACTACAGACGAAGGAAGGTAACTTCCAAGGTAATTCCTTTTTCAGCTTCTTAGTGTCTTCAGCTAACCTTTTGGTTTTAGGGAATGATTGCTTTACCCATTATTTCCATTCATCTAATCTGACATAATTCCCAATAATAAAATATAATAATAAAGATATGGTTGCATGCCATTGAAGTTTGATTTACACTGCTAATATAACATAGAGCGAAGAGTCTGGTGATTCTGCCTGAAGAATATCTTTCTGTATCAATCTCTTTAAGAAGCCTTTGCACCTCTACCAGTGGCGTAGCGTGTGTAAAGGTATTAATCACGCAAATGTGAGGTGTAAGTACAGGACCTGCTTCCAGTGGTAAGTGACTGTGGCAGAAGCGAAACAGCACTGTACATAAACTTACTGTACTTGAATTTCTCTTCCCAGCAGCCTAATTTCAGGCTGCCCTCTAGCAATGTAGCTGTCTGGGAACATGAAAGAGCAGGGAGGCTGTGGGGGTACTCTGTCAGTCCTCCTCCTCTGCTGCCTGAACCTCATTCTGGAGGTGGTGGTAGGGAACTTAACCGTGTGCTATCAGCAAAGGGCATAACACCATACTGTCCTTCCATGGCCTTTCTTTTTCCCCTTTTAAAGTGCAGAAGACAGAAAATTGCGTGTGGAAGGACCTGTGTGCAAGGGGAAGTATGTTAGTAGTGCTGTGTGCAAGATGTAACTAAGCCCAGGCAAGGCACTTAAACATGTGAATGATCTATTTCTGAAACATCTTTTTACTGATTTTATATCCCACTTGGATAGCTGCAGACTGCATCTTTCTGAAATAAATATTAGCATCAGAATTTCAGTATGCTTTGCTGCAGTTGTTGGAAGATTTTTCTGTTAAAAAAGATTAAATATGCATGTTGTACCAGAGGGGGGAAGTTGTGCAGTGGATGCCAGTAAGCGTGCTGCTTCAGCAAGGAGTAAAGTTGTCTCAAAAAATGCTGTCTTGGAAGTCTGCAAGAAGGTGCATTGTAGGTTTGTAATAAGCACCTACTAGGATCTGTCCCGCTGCTGTGTTTGTGCATAAATCAGCACATGATAAAGATGGAACTGCCAACATAGGTGATTGAATACTGTGTCTCCGCCAGGGGACTATTCAAGAGGCTTTTGTTCTGCTCCTCAGAGAAAGCACACAAATACGCAAGTACCGTCTAACTGAAAGAAAGGTTTAGATTCTGTCTCACCTCCATCTAGCTGTAGTACAAAGGTTTCCTCTTTCCAGGTACTTCTTACTTTTTGCTTTGCTTTGATTTCTGCAGGAGCTACGGGCTCTACCAACAGGTGTCAGTTAGTGAACATCTTTCTGGGAATAAATTCTTGCTTTTTGTGTTCTTAGGGAAAAGAACCAGCAACATTATGAAGATCAGGTGTTTTCCCAGCATCCTTTCGGTTTTAATGCTTCTGTTTAACCTGCCTTCCACTTGCTTTCTCAGTATCTGCTGTTTGCTACAGCTCACTACTGTCATTCAGTAGACCATGGATTGAGTCAAAGCAAACTTGGAGTGGCTATTGTGATGTTGTTAGGCTGACATCCTTTTGTGAAATCACAACCCAGTTCCCCCTCCAGTTCCGTAGGGTACTGACAAAACAAAAGATCTGCTAGAAATAGAAGAACTTGTTAACAACTAGTTTGAAAGGAAACACTTTACTCTTTCAGAGGTAGTGATCTTCTAGTGGATTTCCTCTCACATCCAGTAATGACCTGGAGAATAATGTGATTTAGTAAATATCAGAAGCTGAAAGCTACTATTGTAACTATTTACCTGTAATGAATATTGTAGAAAATAAGATCCTGGTAAAAATGGGTAATGGAAGAAAGTCTTAACATATGGAACTAAATGATCTTTGAGGTCACTTCCAACCCAAAACATTTTGTGATTCTGTATAATTTGTTTACATCATTCCAGACAGTAAGTAGTTCAATAGAAGAGAAGCACAAAAGGGATTGAAGAGATGATTAGCTCAATTCTCTAGGACTAACTGATTGTACGTGTGTTCAGATATTAACGTACCTTTCTTTCAATAGATATTTAAAAAAAACCCAACCCTAACCTTACAAATAACATTGGGTTACAGATGACTTATTCAGCTATAACAACTGTTCCGGTTGCCAGCAGATTATCACCCTGTTGCTAACAAATGCCATTTGTTCCGTGATTGCAGTTTCAATTCTTCCTGCAAGTAAAATGTTAACAGACCTTCTTTGACTATAGACTTACCTTCCTGGTGAGTACTGTGCTTAAAAGAATCTCTGTTAAAAGTTTCCTTCTTTCTGAACTTTTATTTTCTTTACTTTATGCTCATAAACCTACACAGTGGAAAACACTCAAACCCTGCCAAGGCAGCAGGAGTCTTACTGTTCCCAGGCAGTCCCTCTTCTGACAACTGCCACCACTCAGGTTTACTGCCGAGCACTGGGCATTCAACTCCCCAGGCTATCCAGGTAGCAGCAATCTCTCTTGTATGTACAGGGTCTTTGCATTTAGGAGCATTTTAACATGACCTTAAATGTTATACAGGTCTGTAGTTGTCTGGATATGAAAACTTCTTTATGGGCATCAAAGAGAACAAAGTTATGCCATTCAATTGTTGGATTGTAGAGCACATGCATTTTCTTTAGTGTTGCTGTTGCCTCATTACGCTGCCAGTGGCGATGGAGTCCATTAAACCTGTGTACGCAAGAAAATTGAATGAACTCTGATAAATTAGATCAGCCCTCTTGTGTAGACAATCTTAGTTTGGGGAAGAGTGTCTTTTAACAATTTAGATAAAGTAAATATAAGCCACTGTTATCCACAGAGGAGCTTGCATCGATTTAACTAAAGCACTTTCTAAAGCTTTTTTTCTTTTTCTACAGTGGTGCAATTCCCTTGGGTAGAGAAGAACTTATTAGGTTGTCTTTTTCCAGCACAATGTTAAGAAACTTTCCAGAAGATCCCTATATTATCGATGAGGCTAGAAGGCGGCATGCACATTTTAGGCTCTCTTTTACGTGTTCCTTTTGCATTTTCACAGCATGGAGCTGCCCTAGCTGTGCAGACATAGAGGCTTTCCCAAGTTTGTTTCAAGATAGGTTAAATGAGTTGCCTGTTTGTGTCTGCATTTCTCCATTTACTGCAGTGCTGTGGGCTAAGATTGCAGACTTGGTTATCTAAAGTTGAATTTGGAAACTTGGTGTGGTCTAACTGCCTACATAGCTCATGTAATAGGAGCTCTTGCAATCAATTCCTATTTGGTGTAAACATTTTTAGAAAGCAAACCAGAATTTTAATTTTTAAAGTGTTGAGATGTTATTGCAGTTCTTTATGCATTTTTACAAAAAAGTATTTTCAGATGCGTATTACTTTTAATTGAAGTCTACTTCGAACCTTACTTCAAAGCTAGCTAAGGCAGTACTGTAAAGATGATGTTAAATTTCTCATTGCTGTCCAATATTAACATTTTTATCCTGCATGGTATCAAACTTGTAGGATTTAGTTCCACAAAATGGTGACTGACAGTTGCTTGGCTTCAGAGGTTAGCATAAAATTACAGAAGTTTAGGTTGTTAAGTTATGATGTAGAAAAGAGACACCCTAGTTTTCTCTTCAGATTTTTTTTTCTTTGATAATGAAGAAGTAGCCCCTGTAGAGTTATGAGAATAATTTTAGAGGAATTGTTCTATGGTTAACACTTGTAAGATGTATTATCCATTTTCAATTTTCTGCAAGCTAGGTGGTTTTAGGTAATTATATTTAGATGCAAAAAAAACCACCTTAGGCACACAGTGATAATCACAGAAAAAGGTCCATGATGAGCTAAAACCAATTTAATTGTTCAGCTCTACATGGATCTGAAGTAACAGGTAGGAAAAGTATTGTGTATTTAGGATGTTTATCATCAGGCTTGTGTGCATGGTGTTTAATTGTTTTCGCTGTTCCAATGCGTTCCATTCTCATTGTTTGGAAAGATTCTTCTATTTGTGGGAGAAGTAAAGATAAGAAACCTATGTAACCAGTATAAAGGGAAACGAGCTGAGCTTTTTGGGAGACATCTGTGTGGGATGTATGTATGCACCTGAGGCAAAAAGAAAGGCAGATTATGATCCTTATGATGAATCAATAATTTGTACTATAGATATTTAACTTGTAAGGTGGGAGAAGGGACTCTTTTTTTTTTTTTTTTTAATGCTTGTTTTATCTGGCCCACAAAATACACAAGTGTGCATTCCAGAATATATTGAAACTAGGGGCAAATGTCTGCAGTGAACTTTGGAAAAGCAGGCAGCTCCACTTACCGAAAGGCCACTGACCTAACTAGATATTTAGTTGTTGACCTAAGTATTCTGCAAAAATCATGAAGTCAAACTTCTGGGAAGAAAGCCTTAACACCTCGCATATCGGAACACTAAATGGATATATGTTCTAAGGGCGTGTAGGTCTGTTCCCCAAAACTGTAGTGTTATTTCATGGACATGCTCCATTAAAATGTTTTCTCCCATCAAAATAGTTTATTTTTAAAAATTTTAGATGGTTTGATGTGATTGGTTTGAAAGTCCTACGGATTATTAGGTCTCATATGATATGCCTTACAAGTGTGTGTATAAATATATACTAACAGCAGGCAGATTATTTCTGTTACGCTAATGCATCTGTAGCATACGTTTGCTAGTTATAAAATTAGATTTTTCTGAAACTGAAAGTACATGAGTTGAGCATAAAAACAGAGTAAAAATTGCAATCATGTAGTGAGAGAAAAGGTTATGCATATTACTTAAATATGTGTGTGTGCATATATATATATATCAGGTTACTAGTTGGTGTTTTGGCATCATATTTTAGCTAATAATGCAATCTCAAACTTCCTTATATTGTGCCATTATATAAAAATATCTGATTTAATACCCAAATGGAGTTCACTTGAAGATCTTAACAAGTGGATCTGTGTAATAATCATAGTAGACGAATAGCTTTTTCCTTAAACTGCAATAGTAACTAACTTGCAGGTTAATGGGCTAATATTGAATACATTTTAAAAGCAAACATTTTGCTTTCTAAACATTTTTAATGCACTGTTAAGTTCAGAAAAAAAACCCACATGGTGAGCAAGCTGGCAGCAAACTCTTGTGACTTTTTTGTTTTGTTTTTAAATCCTTTGGAAGCAGCAGCGCTGAGGTATTGACAGGCTGACTCCTGTTCTTACCTCCACTGTCAGAGTGATTCCAAAGAATGTTTATCAATACTGTGATGGGTGCTTTATATATGTTGAAATATATATAAAAATATACTGTCATATAATTAATAGAAAATACGTTGTCACAGAAAGTAGAGGTGCTCGGAAGATGCGCTCTTCTGCTGACGAAAGCTGGAGAGGAGCTATTTCAATTTTTGTTTCCGGGTACTTTAACGTGCTTGAAGTGGGCAGATATGTCATCAGAACTCAAAATTTGCTACAATTGTGCTGCATTTTCAAAAAAATTTCGGAAACATTTTCAAATTGCTTTGAAATGGTCTAAATTTCTGTAGCTGTCAAATCAGTAATCCATGAGATAGATTTACTTATGGAGGGAAGGACAACAACTAGGTACAAAGTAGAGTGTTAAACGTTGAGGGGTAGCTGCTTACAGGCAGTGTCTTCCCCTCTCCTACCAACCCAGTTTTTCAAATGCTGTTTATCACAACTATTTGCTGGATGTTGACAATACATGTCACTTGTTTTTCTTTTTGTTTGCTTGGGTTTTGTTTTGTGGGTTTTTTTTACATTCACTCATACATTTTGTGCTTCATTGTTAAAAGCTTCCTCATCTCTTTCCTGTCCTTGGATCTCTCTTCTGTCAGTAGAACAGATGTGCTAGAGGGTGAGAAGAAGTGGCAAAACTAAAATCAATTATTTAGCAAGCTGAGTAGCACACAGCTGCTTGTAAAAAATAGTTTCATCTTTGTATAATAGAATTTCATTAAAAGTAAAGTATAAAAACATTAATTTGACATTTTGTTAGAGAGGAGGGAAAGAATGGAGAGTTTTGAGGAAATCACCAAATGTCACATGTCTAAGTTTGCTGAACAGCAGTCATGTTTTACTTTTTAATCTTCTGTTGCATTCATATTAAAAATTAAATGTGTCATAATCAAAATACTTGCATTCACTATTCTTCTGGGTTCCCCCGCTCCAAAGCAGCTTATGCTTAAGCATCTGTTCTGTTTTGGCAAATGTTATATGCACACAGAGAAGTTTTGTCCTGTGGAGGGATGCAGATATCTATCCCTCATGGAGGAATAAAGGTACCTTAGCCTGATAACTATCACTGTTGGTTTTATAGTAAGATTAGGATAAGGGGTTAGAGGACAGCTTTTTTAAACAAAGGTCATTAATAAATTGGCTTTTAAATAACTGAATTGTCCTTTTCAAGCCCTGATTTTGTGCAAAGTCAGAGTTGAGGTCAACAGGATAGTTTAGTTCTCTATAATGGCAATATTACTGCCCTTCCACAAATTGAGATTTTTGCTGTAGTTGCTTGTTTGGCAGCCAAAGTTCTCCATATTCCAGATGTTAATATTCCAGTCATTAATTTGTCTAAAGATCTTTTTTTTTATCTCCATGGTTATTTAAAAACTGTCTCTAGCTACAGTTTGTGATGCGTACTGGGATTTAATGCAATGTGGGGGGAAGCACATACAGTACAGTAATTAAGTACAAACTTGAATTAACTGTGAAATGCTCTGCTGGATCATGCAGATGCTTCTGCTTGGCCTCACCTGTCTGATTCAGGTATATTATGTTTGATCCCTATTTTTTGTCATACTCTGGTCTGCACTGTTTATTACACAGAGTTGTAGTGGCTGTAACTCTCAGCTGAAAACCCTTAAAACCCAAACACTTCTGCATTCTGCTCCAAATGCATGAGTCTGATTAAGTAATTCAGCACCATCCGTTTCTTTTATTGGTAAAACCTTGTGATGCCACCTTTTCTGGACACCATAAATGCTATACCCACATTACTCCTGAATAGTTTAGGTGGGAATCTATTAATTTTAACTTCCATATTCATCAGCTAAGGACTTAAGTACACTTTTAATAAATTAAAAAACATTCTGGTTTTGTGTCTTGTACCACCAAATCTGCACTTAGTTTGTCTTGAGGAAAACTTGTATAATTTCCCAGTTTGTGATAATTCTGTGCTGATATAAATCACTGCTAGAGATAAGGATATTGTACTATCCTTGTAGACTACTGTTTATCATGACATGAGAAGTGGTGACTGAATCTGATTCACACTTTGAAGATTTTGTGAGTTTCTATCTCTAGGAGAATACTCAAGTGGTTTCTGGTGGCATAAAAAATTCCTTTTACAACAGCAAAATTCAGGACAGATACCTTGTCAAAGGGTAACTCTTTGGCTTTTTGGGCAGCAAAGTAGATATGCATTAAATTAATTCCCTTTCAGATTCTACTTACTCATCCTGTTCAAAAATTTTATGTAGTGGATAGTTTTATGGTTATATATAATCAGTAATGCTTATATTGGACCATCTTAATTTTGGCGCAGTGAAGTTTCACCAACAGTAGCTGGTTTGGGCTGCTGCAGCTACCTCTTTGTCAAAGGGTAGTGAAATAATCATTAGTATTTAATTCTGAATTCCATCAGTGAACATGTGGTCCCATAGCTCCTTGCTATGAGGTGCAAAAAACTTCTTCTGGAAAAGACAAAAACCAGAGAACTGCTGCTGGTGAGCCTGGCAGAAAGCAGTTAAACTTGCTTCTCTGTGGAGCGTGAAATTTATGGCTCTTCTGTGCTGAAGTTAAAGCACCAAGGCTGTAGTAGGGTTTGGGGTTGGCTTGTTTTCCTCTTTGCTCTCTGGGGTGGGAAGGAGATGTGATTGTTCATTGTCTGAGAGGCATCGCTTGTGTTTGCTTCCCCCTGCGAAGAAACCACACTGCCTGCTTGGCCTCTGCATGGTGTGACCCTGGTTTGTTCGTCCTCATCCGCTGTGAGGGGAGGAAGGCAGGGAGCTGAATGGTTTCTCTGACCTTAGCTGAAGAGGAAAAGTTTCTCTTTTTATTTTTTTTTTCCTTGTTGCTGAAGACATTGCTGTATAATTGTACTCTTGTTGTGTCAGCAAGGAGGGGAAGAAGCTGTTGTCACCTTCTACTGGGGAAGGAGCACAGCTGGATGTCCTCTAGCTCTGAATCCAGGAACCCAGGCTTTTCTATCGGTAGACTTGTCTTCTGAAACATTATCTAATGGATGTCCTGATGCAAGGATCAAATGAAAGAGAGCCATTTACTTCACAAGTCCGATCACCACTGTATACTTATGTATGCTAATGTCCAAAATAGTGTTCAGTGAAAGTAATATATCTGAAGGCAGTAGGTCCTGCTGGCTTCCTCTGTTCCTTTTTAATGACCTGGAAAGATGTTGGGTACTTTATTTGATAATACACCTTGTCCTGAACTCTTTCCTGCAAATAAGGGTTTAGGATATGAGCTTCTGTTTATTTTTACTATATTCTATTCTGTAAAAAGCTAAATCTGTTTAAATTGGTAAATTTTGCTGACCTGACGTCTTTTAGTCAAGATAAATTTTGAGAAGAAAAGACAATCCCAGTAAGGTCACCAGTGGCTTCACAACACATATGCTAAAGAGCATTTGTTTGTGCATGGAAAATTAGTTAATCAGGAATAACACGGTGTTATTTCTTAATAAGAGTCTTTTTAGCTTGTAGATAGTAACAATATTAAGAGGGTGCCAGAGAAGTGGAAAGAACTACAGAAGGCTTAAGCCCCATCACCCTAGGTGTGCCTCACAGTGGCAGAGCATGGGGGAAGGATCACCTCCCTCTACCTTTGGCAAGGCTCTGTAATGCGGCCCAGGGTGCTGCCATTCAAGCAGGGTGTGTCAGGCTCTTGCTAGAGAGGCTGCCTGGTGTAGTGTCACCTGCATTCTGTAAGGATTCAGGATTCTCTCTAATTTGCACTGGCTTTCTAAAAATCATGCCAAAATGTACGTAATACCTTAGAAATAAAATTGAGATGGGGATTTAAGTTATTCAACAACTAGGTATTCATAAACAAGGTCATATAGAAACAAAAGGGATCAACTACTAAAATTGGCACATGCAGAGATATACATGTGTACTCTTGTATGGCATGACAGTTTTTTTGGAAAGCAATTTTACACATTTAAATTATGGTGCTCGTAGGAACAGTGATAAGAAAAGCAGGGATAGGCTCTCATTTTAAGGGGAGAGATTAGCTCTGGTGTGCAGGTGAGAGAACCATTAACTCCATTGTAATTCTACCCACGAAGATCAGGATCCGCTGCATATTTATTTATTTATTTTTTTAAAGATCATCTCTTTATTGTCTGTCAACGCAGACATTAAAGCAGCTGAATGAGGCTCACTTTCTCCGTTCTCCTTCCCTGAGGGCTGGTTTATTCTCTTCTACCCCCTTCTTTTCTTCCAAAATGCACAAAATACTTCCCTCTTAAATGAGTTTTAACAGAAGACTAAGAAGGAAAAAAATTAAAGAAATCAAACTCAAATAATAAGTAATAATGGAGAAATATTTTCTTCAATATTTGTCAGAACTTTAATCATTTACCTATTCTCAGCCCTCCCAGATAGTTAACGTGGTCTCCAGCTTGGATCAACTCTATTCTTTAGTTATAAAGTATATCACCCAAATTTTGAAAGTAGGGTAACATTAGCTGACTTTTTTGGTTAAAATTCTATCAGTTCAAGGTAAGTTCAATCTTTTCTAAAGAAGTAGTGTGGTGGTTTGTTGTTTGTTTTTGTTTTGGGGTTTTTTTTGTTTGGGTTGTTTTTTTGTTTGGGTGTTTATTAACCTTTTATTTCTTACAGAAATCCTTAAGATAGAGGGCATTTCTTAGAACTTAGAAGGATTGTACTCTTCATGCCTTTCAGTGCCTTTGAAAGTCTCAGTTTACAAGGCAAAAAAAAAATTCCTTCATCTCTTATTTTCAATGAAATGTAAGGAAAGCATTTCTAGAACTCATCTATGAAAGTGTGCATTTAAAATGTGGCATAAAAATTAAAGAAAAAAATGAAGGAAAACTGTAGTCCAATCACTTAATTCTATTTTCAAAGACTTTACAGTTATTTTGGACTTTTGATGTAATCTTTCTGGCTTTAGGATTAAATGAAATCAGTTTTAAAATCTGCTTTCAAATGAGTTTTCTGTGATAACGTCAAAGTGTATATAATTTGTAGGGTATGATGAATTTTGCTGAGAGTTCATCTTAATGGTGCTATGGATAGGTATTTGGGAATGAAATTCAACCTGATGTTTAGAACTGCTTTAGTGATGTTCACTTCCTGCTTGAATCAGGAAAATAGCTGATCGCAACAGAAAATATTGGTAAACACTAGGTGAAGTGAATTCATGTGTGCATGTCCTGCAAAAGCCCATGCAGACTATTCACCTGAATCTCTTCAAGACTTTCATAAGGTTCTGATTTAATCTCACATACGCATTTCTGTATCTGATTGTTAGAGCAGAGGGGAAAAGACCATCTTGTGTCAATAAATGTTTCCTGTGTTATTGTGAACTTAAGGAAGAGGATGGCAAAGCTACCATGGACTTCACTGTCCCAAGGATTTGCTTGCCTACAGTATCAAATTATCTTGACTGACATGCTTCAGTTGAGCTCAGGGATTAATGCGGGATCTCTGCTTGTCTGACTGCCCTTCCAAATGCTGCTTTCTCCTACCAACTATCAGGGAAAAGCTGGAGAGGAAGAAAAGCTCTGCAAAGATTTCCTCACGGACTCTGTGTCCCTCCTAAAGCTGGACAGATCTCAGATGTGTGATGTAGGGCACATCCCCTCTTGTCACTGGTGGGCTCCCTTTGCTGCTGTCAGGCCCAGAGAAGACGAAGTGGGAATTTGAAGGAGGCTTGTGATGTGTTTCAGCAGTGCTGCTAGTTTGCACCTCTGTTTCAGAAAAAAATCATCATCCTGTTTTCCCTGCTGCGTACGCATGCTTGACAAGCTTGACCTGTCCAGCTAAGCAGTGGAGCACCCTCTTAGAGGAGTAATGACTTGTAACATGGCTGTTTTGTTAAGGACTTACTACACAAATCCCACATAAAGTGATGCCAAAAGATTGGAGAAACTGCCTAAACTAACTCTCAGGCATTCTTCACCTGTAGCATAAAGCAGACTTCGGCCATCTCCAGCTGCCTCCAGATTTCTGGTGCCCCTTTAGCTGTGCTGATGTAAAAGATTGTGCTGCCACGTGGTGAACTGAGAAAACTTAACTTTAACTGTTCATTCCTACCCTGTGCTGCCTTTCATGTGCATTGGTTAAGTTACTAATTCAAATGCAGAAACTAATATTGATTTAACTCTATTTTGATAAATCAATGAAATTAACCTGTCAAAGATGCTGTAATATTTCTGGGGATGGGGTGGTGGAACAGAAGTGGGATTCTTGGTGTGGCAAAATGCCTAAAATATTGCTATTGATTACTGTATATCTTCATTTGGTAGTTATTACAAGGTTCCTAACTTTTCCCTTTCCCAAAAAGGATTCACCATACCAGGCAGATTGTAAAAATGTTAACTGGGTCAACACATATATCAGAGATACAGATTTGTGGGGTTTTCTTTTGGGTGGTGGGGGGGGTGTAGTGGTTTTTTTTGTGTGGGTTTCTTGGGGTGTTTTTTGTTTAGGCATTTTTTTGGTGGCTATTTGGGTTTTTTTTACATTTAATAGAAGAAAAATAAAGCAAACTGGTCAAACCTACCTATGGCATGTTCTAATGCTGAACAGAATAGACACAGCATGTTTCTGTATCTAATTAAAACGGTTCCAGTTGATCTCTGGTATTTCTAGTTCCAGGGCTTTATATTCAATTGTATATGTAGCTGTTGCATAGGTTAGATAATCATATTCTTCTATTAACTTCTACTGAAATTATATCAAACCTTGTGCTTTAGCATGTAAACTTGTATGTCCATCTATCAGACATAACTGTCAGTTCCTTTGGACTGTTTTCTTTTGTTGAGTGCTACCATTGTCTTCTCCCCAGACGAGGAGAATAGGAGCTGCAGGAAGAGAAGTGTCAGGCTAACTAAATCAAGGGGGTGATCTGGTGAAGACTTTAGGAAAAGTTTCCCGATAGTTCTTTTTTTGTTTCTCTTCTGTCCATATTTAAAGCAAGGATATAGAAATCCTATCAGAATTGGATACATATGAATTCTATAACTTTTCTACAATTGTGAACATCCATGCTTTAAAAATAATTCATTATTTCTAAAGTAACAGCACATTTACTCTGACAGCTGTCTCACCATTGTTCTGTTCTTTGTGTGTAAGTAAAAGAACTGAAGCATATCACAAGACTCTTAAAAGCTTTGTCCTGGATGTTTTGTGTACAATCTTCTCACTTTGACTTAAAAGGTCCACCAATCCTATCAGCAGCTAAGTATCATAAAGGTTCAGAGTGTACTTCGGGTCCCACAGCTTTCTCCTGGTGTTATAATGAACTTTGCTGTGTTTCTACTTGCAACCACATGTGACAAAAGAGCCTAGTTTATACCTTAATGACTTTTCTTGCCAAGGAATTGGTTATGTAAATATAATATTTTCCCATCATTTTCAAACACTATTATTTTCCAAGAAATTACTTTTATACAGAAATAATGCATCCTAAAAAAATCTTGCCCATAAAGAATAAGGGCAAACATCACGGTGCGGTGGGGGGGGT
>VZTU01006166.1:1070-15005 GCA_013400835.1 Zapornia atra | reverse complement strand
GGGGAGGTATTTAAAGCATGAGCAAGCAGGTTATGAGTAGCACAAGTAATGCAGTCAGGTTTTGAGCTTTGTTCAACACAGACCCCACACATGAGCTAAAATTCCTTGCAATTTCTTTCCTGCAAGTTCTCTTACTCCCCTCTCAAAAAACCTGTGCATTTAGTCCTTGCCCCCTAATGACAGAATAGCCAGGAAGAAGCCTATGCTGTCATTGCATGCAGTTGGAGTAAGATTTGACTGACCAGCTGTCAGTATGATAAAGTATAAAATGGTTGCTCTCCTGCTATGGTCTCTGTTTCTGTTCAGAGGGCGAGGACATTGATTTGAGCTGCCCTCTAGTACCTTGCCGTCAATTCTTATATAATATGTAGGATTCAAGTTATCTTTTGGACCTCTTCTTTTTTCTGATCTGGTTGATATGGGCCAGTGAACCCAGAAAATTATTAGTGCCAAAGTGATGACTGGTAGGTGGCTGGAAAGAAGACAAAAAATTTGTGTGTGTCACTTTAGGAAACTAGTAAAAATCTGATTATTTAGATTAGGTTCAATTAGACAACATGAATTTGTCAACGAGTGGCATTCTTAGAATAACTTTTCAGTTGAAAAGTTCTGTGTTGAGAGGCTGCATGTGTTGTGCTACCGTACTTAAGTGAATATCTCCAGAACAAATACCTTGTGGGGGAAAAAAGCATTTTAGTTTCTTATCAATTCTGGAAGGAAAAAACTAATAAAATGAAGATACATTGTCTAAAAAAAGTTATTTTTTTTAAAGGAACATGAAGGCACATAAACACTTCTTATTCTGGAATATCAATCAACTGAAAAAAAAAAAAAAAAGAATTAGAAAAAAACCCCATATATATGTTTTGCAGGTTTTTTACCAGAGTGGTTTGTTAGCTAACTTAAATTAAGTGCAAAGTCTTTTGAGAACAAAAAGATCTGTTTCTTCTGGACATAATTATAGAACATAATCACGTCCTAATATGTATCTTTGTGAATTATTCTTCATTCATTACCAAAGGGTGTTAAAAATGCTTCAGCATTAACAGACACTGTGGTACCAATGGAAGATTACCTGAAGTGAATTTAAAAATCAACTCCCATACTGCTTCATAAAAGTTTAAAAATTTGAGATGACTACTTAATTTCTTCCAAACTGATTAAAATCTAGATTTCACCAAGGATTAGTCTTGTGGGGAATTGTTAATGTTATGCCAATCACCTTAATTCTGAGTAATAACTGGAAGGTAATAGCAACATTGTGATGGGTCTATGGATGCAAAAGAGAATTCAGTATCCAACCTAACAAATGTTTAAATCTGTGCACAGTACAAAACTTTGCCTACATTTTGAATGAAATTCAGTCACTTCAGTGGCTAAGCCAAAGGTCCTGCTGTCATGTGATGTTTTAGATATATAAAGTTTGTTACAGACAGGGTAACTCATGCAGTTTCAAAGTTTCTTTCTAACTGGCTAAAGAATGACAAAATTTTGGTGTTCATATAATATTTTTAAGTTGCATACCGGGGAAAAGCATGCTTGCTGCTCAGCATATATTGAAAGAGACAAGTCCCACGTAATTAATAAACTAAGTTATATATTCTAGGCAAAAGTGAAACAGAAACATTTAGTAATGATAGTGCATATACTTTGTGTGAATTTAGAGGTTTGCTCTTTATGCTGGTTTTGGTTACATAATACTGTGTGTCCACTAAATTTCTGCAACCATATATTTATTTCTAGGCTGCTTTAGAAAAACAAACAAACAAACCAAAACTGGTTGTTTTCCTTAGCAAACATAACATCCTTCTAAGCAGAAAAAGCGTGTGTGTGTGTGAAATTATAATAATGGGGTAAGTCTCTCAACATAAAAATCAAGGTGCCTTTCATCCTTCCCCATGATACCTTTTGAAATCCTCTGCAAGAAGAAGTTTGAAAATTTCAGGACTAGTTTGCTGTTGATTGCAGGATGAAAACACGTACATACTGTTCTGTATTTCATCTTGAGAATTCGTTGACTTCCCTGTGTAGCCTATATGCACAAGTATAAAGCCAATGATTACCCTGTCGTCATATAGATACTGTTTAACCCATTATATGCTTCATGAGGCGTATGCATTGTGGAACCAGTAGGGAAAGACATACATAGTGCGTGAAGCCTGCTGATCTTGGTGAGAGCATGTTATGTGAGATTGCCCACAGCAAAAAAGCTATGCTGTGGGCACAATCCTAGTTAAGTGGGATTTATTCCACCTGGATTCTGACAATGCTATTTCAATTACAGAGGACTTTATTTCCCTTAACTACCTCAGAAATTTCATGTAGTGTCTTAGCTTAAAGTCTTCAGTGATGCTTAATGACCTTTCTTCCTTTAAAAACGCTGTTAGCCTGATCAGTAGAAAAAGAGCATGTACACTGTGATCTGCCTTTTTTATGCTAGTCTGAGACAGCTTGGTTTGCAATTGATGGTTTATTCCACACAAAGAACACTTCTGATGCTGCCTTGTGTATGTCCAACCTAGATACAGTCCATTGCAAAATGTCCTGATTTTGGGACAGCTATAAAAAAATTTAACACAAACCTGCTGTAAAGATTGTCTAGTCAATACAAATATACCATGTCTAGATTCAGGATATACACTGACTATAATCAGTATTTTGATGTTAGTAGATGAAAGTTAGACATCAGTACTCCTACAAATCTGTCTTTTTGAGGACATACCAGAGCTGATCATGAGTTTTATTGCTTTGCTTGCTAAATGCTTTTGCAGGTATTTCTGAAGGGAACAAAAAAACTCCAGCCAACAAAAAAACTTGCCTTCCTCTGCTGAACTCTTTAAATAAAGAGTCATGAATGATTAATAAAGCCTTTGACACAATTTCCCACAGCATTCCCTTGGAGATACTGGCTGTTCATGGTTTGGCCAGGTGTATGCTTTGCTGGGTAAATTGCTGGCTGGCTGGGCCAAAGAGTGGTGGTGAATGGAGTTATGTGAAGTTGGTGACTGGCCACAGGTGGTGTTGTACATGGCTCTTTACTGGGGCCAGGTCTCTTCAATATCTTTCCCAATGGTCTGGACAAGGGGATGGAGTGCATCCTCAATAGGGCTGCAGACAACACCAAGTCAGACGGGAGTGTTGGTCTGCTTGAGGGTAGGACAGCTCTATAGAGGGGTCTCAACAGGCTGGATCAATGGGTTGAGGCCAGTTGCATGAGGTTCAACAGGGCCAAGTGGTGGGTTCTTCACTTGTGTCACAACAACCCCATGTAGCACTATAGGCTGGGCGATGAGTGGCTGGAAAGCTGTTGGGTGGAAAAGATTCTGGGACTATTGGTCTACAGACAGCTGAATATGAGCCAGCAGTGTGCCCAGGTGACTGAAAAGGCCAACAGCATCCTGGCTTGTATCAGAAGTAGAATGGACAGCAGGACTGGGGAAATGATTGTCCCCCTGTATTCTGCCCTACTGAGGCTGCACATTGGGTACTACGTTCAGTTTTCGGCAGTTCATGACAGACATTGAGCTGCTGAGGCATGTCCAGAGAAGGGCAGAAAAGCTGTCTGAAGGGTCAAGAGCACAAGTCTGATGAGGAGCAGCTGAGAGAACTGAGGTGATTTAGTCTGGTGAAAATGAGGCTGAGGGGAGACCTAATGGCTCTCTACAACTACCTGAAAGGAGGTTGATTACCAGGTGGGTGTTGATCTCTTCTTCCAAGTTACAAGCAAATAGGACATGAGGAAGTGGCCTCAAGTTGTGCAGGGAAGCTTTAGATTGGATATTAGGAAAAATTTCTTCCCAAAAATGTTGTCAGTGTGGTCCAGTGTCTGGCCAGGGAAGTGGTTGAATAACCATCCTTAGAGGTATTTAAAAGATGTGTAGATGTAGTGCTCAGGGTTGAGTAGTTGGACTTGATGATCTTAAGAGTTTTTTCCAACCCAAACAATTCTATATTTCTATTATTCTGTCTTAAATCAATGTATACATTCATCTACTGGAAGAAACAGCTACCTAGCTGGCATATACTTTGTTCCATACAGCAATGAGAACGTTGATGTGTTTGTGTCATCATGGGGCAAAAGCCTACAAATGCAAAAAGAGCAAAAGCTGCCTGTATTGCACACCAGAAAGATTTAGGTGATGATGGCCACTAGACAGAAAGTGGAAAAGGTTATATCAACATACAAACAAGTGTCACTTTATTTAAAAAAAACAAAAACAACAAAAAACCAAAACACAATAAACTAAACCAAACCAGTTCAGTTGAACCAGCAATCTAGTCTTAATTTTCTTGTAGATGCCGAGTTCTGCAGCAGTAATCATTGGTGGCAAATCCTCTCGGGTGAAGATTGCTCTAGGACTGTCTGGTCCTGACATGAGTGCAGTTAGATGTTCTGTATTATTCTCTTGCCTGGACATTAGCAAAGTTGTCTACTGAGCCATACAGGTGTAAGCCAACAGGTTATTTCAACCAGTGCTACACTACAGCGCTACACTGCAGTCCATCTCAATGGCATCTGCAAACAGATCCTTTATTCTCTACATAAAAATACACAAGCTATTTATTGCATGTAATGTAAAATTATTTTATCATTCTCTGGCTCTATCCCAGCCAAAATAAGGATAAAACATAAAAATTATAGGATGGTGTGTAATCATGTGAACACTTAAATATATATGTGCATACACATCTATGTGCATACACATCTATATGCATAGACACATATGAGTTCTCTTTACAATGTACAAAGAAACAGGAAAGACCACAGTGAACTTAAAACACTTCGGTAAAGTGTTCATGTGCTTTGGGTATGAGAACTGCTTAAGAACCAGCCAATTAGAAGAGGGACTTAGAAACCTGAAGGTTAAATACATAGACAAGTTTAAATACCCTCAGGTACTTGTAATATGCTAATTTTAAATAATAATGCTTTAATCAGCAAATATTCAATAGCTTTTGAGACAGATCATTTCATTGTGAAGTGAACTTCAGAAAAACATTCTCTGAGAAGCTAATTGCCTACTGGTAAATTGCTGTTTAGGTAAGACTTCCTGTTGCAAGAGAATTAATGGCAATGTCCTATACCAGTCCCAGTATTTCTAAGACTCCCAGTGTACTGTATGTGCTAGTGTGTTATGCAGGTAGAATTTTTTTCTGTACTGGATGGTGATGTGTATAACTACATTGTCCTTCGAGACTAGTTCGCATGCAGTTGCTGGTATCGCACCATTCAGCAGCCTGCTGCAGATAAGAATGAATGATGATGCCCCAGATTTTAATGGAAATTTTAGTGTGTGTGCAGCGGTAGGGTGCAGTCTTCAGCAGAGAAAAACGAGCTGACTTGCAGGCAGGAGGGGTCATCAGGAAAGATAAAGAAATAGGACATATACTCCAGGCTAGGCAAGGATTTTTAAAGGATATTATGGTAATGAGGAAGAACCGATTTAATTTTTATAATGTCACTCCATTTAACTTTAAACTACAAGGTCAAGGTACTGTGTTTTTTGTAGTGATTAAAGATTTGGGCTGTTCTTTTTGTTGGAACTGTTGAATGTTTATGTTGGCAAAGACTGCATCAGAACTATGTAGCAGCACCTCCCAAAATTATTCTAGAGAAAAAGAGAAATTTGATAATTGGTATCATTTTCATCTTGATGGTCTGATTATCTTAAGAATCCTCTCTTTAAATCCTCTCTTTAGAGTTAGCTTGATCCTCAAACAGTAATGTATCTTATTTTTACGTAAATCTATAAATTAATCATGTAGCAGATCTGAAAACAGTTCCCATTACAGTAAAATCTCAGTGCTGCTTTATTGGTGAAACCTGATTTACCCAATAAATGTGAGACTTTACTATGTGTCAGGTTTGTGATACTGTCAGGGCTTTTGGAAATTGTGATGAACAGAGTGAAATTTTACTCCAAATCCTCATGCAAACATTTTATTTTGAATGAGAAAAGGTGATGCTGTACCTCTCCTGTATAAGCGCACAAAAAAAAAAACTGGGCTGAAAATTTTCCAGATGTGCTCATCCTAGAAGGGGAGGACAGCATAGATGTTAGAAAACTTTTCTTTCTTTTTCTGTCTAAAGAGAGAACAAATTGTTAAGGAGTTTTAAGATAAATATATAAATAAATGTGCGAGGTATGAATGGTGCATTTTCTTTCTAAATAAATACATTTGCTTTCTGTTGAGTCTCTCAGAACCACCTGCATGAGACTAATTTGGCAGAGGGTGTGGTTTACAGTTTGTACCTGAGCCAGTCAGATAGCGGTTAGGTGTCCATGTCTGTACTGTACTGTGAAGTTGTTGCAACTGCCTGGTAGATTCATCTGGCGAGGTTTTAACCGCATCTTGGTTTAATAAGGATTGCAGTTAGTTAGTGCAGCCAGGTTCACCTGACCAAGCCTAGTGAGTGAAGAGGTGCGTTATCTTTTTTTACTCTTTAAATCTTTAACGGGTAGCCATGCTCCAAAACCTAAGAATAACAACCTCTCCTCACCTGATATTCTCCAGTGTATGCTAATTTTAACTATGGCTGTCTGCAGGCTGTCACTCAGATTTTATGAAAATCTTCTCTTGCTTCTAGGAGCTGTAAGCCATAGCTGCCATTTATTTAATTTGTGCCTCTATGTTGAGTATAATATATCAGCAGCTGTGCAAAGCGGTGTGTAACACTGGTTGCTCAGTCCATTACAGATTCTCTTGAGTAGCCCTAGTTTGTCAAGGGACTCAGTTTTCCTATAGATCTGACAAGCAACTTAACTCTGTGAAGTTGGTTGAAAAACATCCAGAAAGTTTTGAAATTTCACAGAAGCTTATTTACTTTGATTCAGTCCTCTCCTAATCATCAACATCAGCATCATATATAGTTAAACATATGCAGAGAAAGGAATTTAGTGTTGGGACAGGAGAGAGAATGGGTTCATGTTTTTAATTGCTTGACTTCAACAGGATATTACTTGGATGTCCAGGTTTTGGAGGAACATACATTTTAAAACTTTGGGAACAAGGTATTTTTGTGGTTCAGCCCCAGACAGCAGCTGAGCTAGCAGCCACTGGCTCACCCCTTCCCTCCCCCTGTCTCTGTGGCAGGATGGAGAGGAGAATGGGCAGACAAAGGCAAACCTCGTGGGTTGGGATAAGGACAGTTTATACTGGAATGGCACAGGGAGAGCAAAGTAACAATGGGACTTAGAATGTACACAAGTAGTGATACACAATGCAGTTTCTCACCTGACAACTGTACATGACATCCCACTCGGACTGTTCCACAGCCATGCTGCCCCTCCCTTACTAGCCCCCTCTTATGGTGAGCATGATGTCATACAGAATGGAATACTCCTTTATCTGGTTTGGGTCACCTGTCCTGGTTGTGTTCTGTCCTAGCTTCCTATGAAGATTAACTCTTATCCCTAGCCGGAACCAGGCATGTTTTAATAACAGTAACACTGTAGTATTCTGTATCCAAATATGAAAAAAACATTTTGGACTAAATTCTTGGTTACATCAATAGAAACCAGAAGTGTGCCATATTCAAATCTTATGTCATGCATGCGTGGGTAGAGCTTTCATTAAACTTGTATCAATTTACTTCAGTGTCTTTTTTAGCAGCAGGGAATTTTGAAAATACAGTATCTGTTGGAAATTAGCTTTTGAAAATAGGTCAGGGAAAATAAAAACAATGTCATAATTTGCTATTCCATTTTTAAAAATATACATAGATTTTATACATCTTTTCCCAGGTCTTCATAGCAGTGACTTGAACCAGACAATGCTGTTGTCCAGTGTTCAGAGATTTTTTTGGTTATGTTTTAAAGAGAATGTATATTTTTCTAAATTACTAGTGATGAATTTTTGTCAAATAGGGTTTAAACTTCAGAACTACATACTGTTCTATTCAACATATTAATGTATTTGGTACAAACAGCTAGCACAAATGAGAAAGCACAAATACACTTACTCTAACCACCTTTCCTGGAGAAGAAAACAGACCTGCATCTGTGTTAACACTATGAGTAATGAGTGTGAAAGATGTTTGCTTTTGAGCCATGTCCCAGTTTTATGCTCCTTTCCATATCTAGAATTTTCTCCAAGATCAATGAAAAGAGTGGTTTGTCTTTAAAGCCTGTTCTATTTACATGCTAGTTTTAACTCAGGTGAAGGCCTGTCAAAAAGAGAGATCTCAAATCTTCGCAAGGGTAAGGACCAAGAAAGTCACTGAAAAGGGGGTGACTGTACTATAGAGCTTTTACATACCGTGAGTATATTGTTCTTGCTTTCCCTAGCAAGAGCTTTCTGTGTGCCTAACAGATAGAATAAAGGTATAGCAATGGAAATGAGGTGTAAAAAGAGAGGTTAATATTTGAAGATAAGAGAAATAGGGTATGATTTTACAGTTCAATGTATTCTCTCTGTTTTTAGCTATAGTAAAGATAACTTGTCTTCTTCCACTACCAAGTAAGCTGTCACTGATTCAGAATTATTCAAATGATTCAAAACTCAACACTTTTTTAAATAGAAAAAGAAACAGCTCATCTGTCTGTCTTAAACCTAAAACTTTAATAATGCTGTGTTCAGTGATTCAAGGGGTAGGTTGATCTGAATTTTATGTCCCAACCCCTCTCCCACTGGCCTCTAAGTGGAAGGCTTCTAACAGTACATATTTCCGTGCATAGAAGTTCCCTTATTCTCTTACAAATTGTAAGAGTTATTTATAATAAGCAACATCAAACAAGAAAATGGCAACAACACACTGTCTTCGGCATAGGATAGCTTTCTGAAATACTGTTTTATATTTATAGATCTGTTTCTTATCATGCTCTTCTTTTAGGCTTCAAAACACTTCACTTGAAACACATTCTTTTTGTCTGACTTAAGTTTCTAATGGAGATTGTGCATGCTGAGAAAAACAGCATTTTTAGCATGATCTCTGTCTAAAGGAATTGTGTTGTCTAGTGTCTCTAGAGCAGCTTGAAGAGTGTACGTTATTTACAAAAGCTGTGTTCTCGTTTAAAATCCCATTGCGTTATGCATGTTATCACTGACAACCCTTCTGGGAAGTATCCTTCTGCCATCATTCCTGTGTGGTTATTTACCCAAACAAATACATATCCTCTTGATTCAACACTAGAAGAATGAATGATGTAACTTCAATCTTTGCAGGTTTTCGATGGGCTTAACCCATCATTTTGACTAGCATCAGGAACTGGGAAAGGTTAAAAAAATAAAACAAAATGAACAAATCCAAAACACAAAAACCTCCAAACCCACCCCTACTACCCCTGCCAAACTGCTTTTTGTTGAAGTTTCTACTTCACATAATGCTGTAGTTCTATATCCTTCACAAATCAGGCAGCCTACAATAAGGAAAAGCAGGGGGTCTCAGTCATCGGAAAGCTGTGGCTAAATCATATCTTACCTTTTATTCTGTCTGGTGAATGTCCAGTTTCACATTAAAGAAACCATGCAGGACCTCAGTGAAATCAGACTCCTCTTGCCTCTGTTTGAGGGTAACTTTCTCACCAGAACTCACTTCAGCTTTCTTCCTATCTGCGGGTTGATGTTATGTTCATAAGAGATCTTCATGTTAAGGACAGTGGAGTTTCACAATCAGCAGTTACTTTAATTGGGAAGTAATCAAGACTTAGAACATATCTATCATGCAAAGTGAAAGACCTGAGATGCTTCAGGACTCTCTTTCATAGAAGTAAGCATATGCTTAAGTTGTTACCGTGTTATGGCATGTAAAACAACATGAAATAAAACTTTGGGTTTTGATAATAATAATAGGTTTAGTTTTGCTTTTAATTATACACTTTGGTTTTTTTCCTGTCTGGTCTCTGGAATGATGCATTTTGGTTGGTGTCTTAATCTTTACAGACTCATAAAATGTTTTTATGGGCTGGTATTTATCCTGGCTTCCTATTTGTCTTTATGCAACAAGATATTATTTACATCTTTCATGTTATTTGCTGTTTTAGTGATTAATTAAAAGAAAACACTTGAACTAATTCAAGGATATGTATATGAGAGTGACAGATTTAATTATGATAGTTTAAGGATTTTCAGATGGCAGCTTTGTATCAATATTTTATTTTGAGACTATTAACTCCTGGCAGACTGTAAGTAGGAGACTACTCTTAAAAAACAAAACAAAAAAACCCACAAAACCCTTCCATAGTGTTCCTGCAGACTGGAAAGTAGACAAGCCACAAACAGGTGGCGTGTGAACCTTAGGTGAACCGTTTTTCCCTCACACCTCCCAAGAGTACAAGCCTTGTGGGATAGACCTGTGTCTCTGGCCCTCGAGGGTCAGATGTCTGCTTAAGTGCTCCCCTCCCTTACCTGTTTTTTGGGCACTGCTGAACTGGAAGGTCTTGGAGGGATTTATTTTCAGCTCTTTCTTTTGCATAAATGGAGCTGATGAGGTTTCATTGTTTGCCTTCGGTCTATCTCTCATAGTATGGTCTGTAATTTTTTTTTTAATTCACTGTTATGTTTTTTAATAAAATTGGAAGCAGAAGTACAGATTCCCAAGTAATATAAGCCTTAGAATATCAGTAGCTGTGCAGAACCTGACTCGGTGTTGGCACTGAGAGTGACGGAGACAAGCAGAGGTCAAAAGTTAAGTGTTTCCTTGGGTAGCAACCCATGAGCCAAGAGGAGAATGAATCTTGGTTTGCAGACTATCACGTGCTTACTCTTCCTTGCCTAGTTGAGAGAGATGAAAGAGCTGTAGTTGTAGTGGGAGGGTTGGGGGATACAGAGGACAAGGAAAGTATAAAACCTACATTAGGTCATTTCTTACAGAATTATTTGTTTTATTGTTTCCCCTATGGAAGTTTAGCGAGAATGGGCCACAGGACAGATTGGGCCATTCTATAGCCAGTGTGTTTCAAATTGCTGTGAGGTGTCTCACACAGACACTTATTCTGTGCTTGGGGCAGTTCCTGGTAAGTCATGGGGGAGGTCTTCCCTGAGGAGCAGAAGAAGGAAGGGTGGGTTCTTAGTGAAGCAATAAGATCTGTTCCTTACCTTTCAAATCCTACGTGAGAATAAAGAACTAACATTTTGAATGTGGACTGAAGGAGAAATGTGCAGCTGTTGGCCTGACGCATTGAGGATTTAAAATAAGAAAATGTTATAAATTATTGCCACACAGACCTCTGTGAACTCTTTTTAAGAACTGTCATACTGAATCCCATATTTGATTTAATTTTCCATGCCCAGAAAAATTGTTTATTGTGGTGGTTTTCTAAAGCATGCAGACTCAATCCTGTAGCTGCTAGTGATTCTGCAGGAAAATAGAAATAAAGTAGTGGATTTTATATCTAAATAAGTATTTTGTTATTTTATGTTAAGGTTAGAATTTCATGGCTAGCCTTCTACACAAGCTATGCACTGTACTCTGGGTTAGGTATGAAGTATCATATTGAATTGAAGACAAATACTTATCTTTTTTTAATCTTAAAAATGACCATGAAGCAGAATTATCTGCAGTTAGGGAAATAGCTTGGTCAGGATTATTCAGGTAACTGTAAGCACTTAATTCTGTCCAAAATATTTGTGGAATATGCTAAGTACAGTTTGATCGATTCTCATATTTTAAGGGACAAAATCAGTTTTGAAGGCTGCAAAAAAAATCTAAGTTGTTTCTTATGTTTCCTAGTGATTTATTAAGTTATTAGCAATATCTAGTTTCATCTAACTACTTAAATGGGATTTCAGTGATCTATTGACTCACTTTGAGAAATTCTAGCCCTTCAGCTACAAATCAATATATTGATTTTAAACCAGAATAAATTATTCTGCCATTGACAACCATTTTCTCCTGCTGTGAGAGGTGGTGCAACACCGAAAATATCTTTATTGGTTCTATTAAAACTTGGAGTAGATCTCAAGTATAGTATTTAAGGTAGTGTTGTGTGTTTATTCCTTTTAGTATTGATACAAAACAAGTAGACAAAATAATTTGTATCTATGGACTTATCTTTAAACTCCACTAATATTCCCTAAATAAAACTTTTTTCTTTTTTTGTGAAACACTGTGCCTTTCTTATCTGTAGCTCCCTGTATAAAAAAATTGGAAGGCAATGCTCACTAGAGGTGTTTAAGGCTAGGTGAGATGGAGCTGGAATTATATGACCTTTCAACCCAAAGCATTCTATGAATGTTATCTTTTGGTTATTATAACACTAATTTATGCATTATTCAAATAATTTATGCTTGATTCAAAAAATCTAGTGTTAATCTAGTATTAATATAGCATTGATACGTTGATTTCATCCTCAGATGAAACCAGGAATAATGATTTGATGTCATAAAAATGAGCTATAAATGGTACTGGTGTAGTTTTGCCTCATCTTTACTGAACATGGAAAAACTGTACTCATGACTATAAGTTTTAGAACTTTAGAAGTTAGCAGACATTATACATTATCCTTAGAAAGTGAAAGGGAGTCTGATTTTTCTTAATTTGGTAGGTGTTTTCCCCATCCAATGTTACTTGGTAGAAGAACAGGTGGGTGTTTTGGGCGTGGGTTTTTTTTTCCCCCCCAAAGCTACTTTGTTGGGATTTGTTCAGAGTAGACCTCAGTATCGTGAGCCAGGGAAGCTGAATTTATTAACATCTTAGAATTTCACACTTCTGTTTCATATATTTGTATGGGTCAGTTCTCCAGCAAACCACCATAACCTTCTGAAGTATTTCAGTAGATAAAAAATGTAAATGAGGGGGGTTTTTTTGTTTGCTTTTATAAGAGTATATGAAATAGTGACATGTTTTGAGAAAGAGATAGAATGTTTTCTGAATTCAGTACAAGTTTGTTCCTTCCTGTATAATCCCCTTCCTTAGTCTGGCATTCCTCTGTTCTCAACACACATTTCTCTTGGATTTGATACAGTCATTTTGATATCACCTCTGGTTGAACATGTGAGAAGAGTCAAACTCAAGTTAATTGCCTATCAGAGAAGATGGAATGCCTATAAGGGTTATCACAGCTGATTTGATTATAGTGGACTCATTTCTTGCTGATAAAGTGCTCAATGTATTGCTTTGTTAAAGAAAAAAAATTCTAAACTTTGATGTTTAAAACTCAGCCTGTTTCTCTTCACCTCAAAGATCAGGATGCCAAGATGCATGTTTTCTGCTAAAAGTAAATTTTATACTAAACCTATTGATATGCATTTTGAAAATGCGCTGCTGTACTGAGAAAAATGTTAAAATTAAATATGCAATGAACATCAGTTCCTGAAAGTCTTATTATGTTTATAATATCAACTACTTTGAAGCAAGCTGATGAATTTAGCAATCAGAAATGAAATTATGGGAATATGTAAATCAGATATCCCTTGAGTAGCAACACTGGCATGCTTAGGAAAGCATTTGAATTAATAAATGATCAGACCCCAAATGCTATAATTATGCTTTGAAGAAGGAACAAGATGGATGAGCAGGCTAAGTCTATTAGAGACTGAAGAAAACAAGTGTAGAGGTAGAGAATTGCCCCAGTGGTTGTTATAAGGAGTAAAGATGGTCTCCTTAAATGAATCTGTCTCATCTGGGACAGAAAGCCTCTCCTCCAACAAGCACTAGAAGAGCTAAAGTAACAGCTGTGAGGAATCCAGAGGTGGTGAGATATGAAAGGCAAAGGAAGGACCAGCAAAATGAAAACAGTGAAGATAACGTCGTAGCTCTTCTCAAACCAGGTTGGCTTGTCATCTGTCCCTTGACACTAACATTCTCCCATGAGTTAGTATTGCTCCAAGGCATGGGGCAAACATTGCTTTAATGGCAACAGGAGGAGAAGCAGAAGGTGGACAATAAATTCTGGCTGCCAAAATCCTTCAATAAATGATTTGGAGGGCATTTTTAGGTCTGTCTTAGTGAAAGCAGTTGACCTTACGTTATATTGTACTTCTAATGCAAGCAGG
>VZTU01006163.1:16146-32460 GCA_013400835.1 Zapornia atra | reverse complement strand
GTGATTCTGTGATTCCTTGAGGTTACATGAATAAGATTAAGCGAACTTTTTCCCTTTTCACAGGGAACTCACGCCATGTTATTAAATTTCTTCATCCTGTATTATCAACGTCCATTTAATGGCTTTAAATTAATGTACAGAAGGTGACAAGTGTTATGCAAATTGTCACACAAGCTTGACCAAAGGAACCTGTCAAGAAATGTGATGCAGCATGACTGTCAGTCACAATGATGTCTTAAATACAGTGTTACTATCATAAGCATTGTAGATTTGATTCTGCTTCTAGAATACTAAATATTTTAATGTACCCTTCATTCTCTAGCCATTTAAAAAAATCCTCTCTATGGTATCTTAAATCACCTGGAGTTTAGCCACTATTCTTCTTTTGAGTGGCTCATCTGAGGACTGTACAAGTGTACCTATTATTTTACAGCTAGGAAAAATCATCAATCTGTCTGCGATATCATGCATAATAATAAGACTTACTAATTACTGTGGCTACAAACAGAGCCTACAGACATGCTTAGTCCTTGAAACTTCCCTAAAATGAAGCAGGTTCCATCCTAAAACCCAGTGCAAGACACTTCTGTTGGCTCAATGGAAGAAACACGGTGGGTGAAGCTGCTGTTATAAATACCTGTAATGTGTTATCTCGTTTTCTAGATGCTAACGTTTAGGCTGTATCTACATAACATGATGTGCTGCCCCTCTAGAAATCTGAATGAGGGTGCTTAGGTTATCACGCAGTTACAGATGCATCACAGCAGTGTAACAGTTGGGACAAGTAGCCCTGTGAAGAGGCAGCAGATATTATTCAAAGAAGTGCTGTGCCAATTTCCATTTCTTGTTCTGCAGATGTGCCCTAAACTCTTCCTTCTTCTGAATAATAATGACAATAAATTTCTTTTCCTTATTGACCATAAAGCTACATGCTTTTCTATCAGGTTCCTTGGATCTTTCAATGAAAATCTGATCTAACAAAAAAAAAAATTGTTTAAGTCTAACTTAGCCCAGGAGATCACCAACTTTAAAAGTTGCTTTGGTCACACTTCTTTAAAAAAGATCAAATCTCCCAAATGTGAATATTTTGTCCTGCTATGAGTCAAGGCCCTCTTGTGCCTTGTCAGGGCAGAATGCTGTTCTGTTCTTTCTGAGAAAGGTAGTGTGAGCATGTGGGCTAGAGAGGTTCTTTCTATTGATGATCAAATCCTCACCTGGCTTCATTTTGCACAAGAGATTAATTATTTGCTATGAGATGCAATAGTAAAATAGTACCTTGTCTTATACTTGCGCTAACTACAGTAAATAGATCAGCGTTCTGTGCTCATGGGGCTTATGGAGGTCACTTCTCCACACATCAATGTATGTGTGTCTAAAATACTTTTTTTTATTTCAGTAGCATTTGGTTGATTAAGTCTATGTTCAAGTTTTTATGTTATTTTTAGTAGTGTTCTGGAAGTGTTGATAGCAATATGAAAATAAAAAAAAAACATTTCTGATGGCTGCAAATAAATTCTTCTTCTAAGATTTAATTTTTAACATGTAAATGGATTCCTACAAGTAAAGCTCTGGCTTTATTTAAGATAGATTATATTAACATAGATGTTCTATATGCATGCAAAATGCCTTCTTATTTACAGTCTTAACACTGCATTGAACTTTGGATAATCTAGTGTCAAGATGAAATCCACATCTGTACCTCACAACATTCTTACTCGTAAGTTTAGAAATTTGCAAACAGTAATGTGCTTATAAATCCATCTTTTTCAAACTTGATTTGATTTCATGTTTAATAGAAATCAACAATATTTATCTCTTTCAAGGAAAAGAACCTTAAACTTGAGTCTGGTTTTGGAGTTGAAATTTTCCTACACAGAAGTCAGTTGTTCCTAGTAATGAAGTAGACTCTGTAAAGTCTTTCATGCATCATATGAGCATGGATATCTTGATTTTATGTTTGTAATCTCAAAGAACAAAATTAGTTAAGCTTTGTTTTATTTGCAGAATCTTTTTGGGTGTGTTCATTCAAGGTTTGTCTTTATCACAGCTCAAGACTCACAGAATACTTTGCGCTTCTATCATCCTCAGTGTTCCTGTCTGGAGTGTGGCAGTTGTGGTTGAACTTATGTAAGTCTGAAACTACTGGGACAGGGTTTGTCCAATGTGAAGCTGGTGGAGTGTAATACATCTGTACAGCCACCCACAGTGTCCTTTGACTTTACAATCCAAATCTTGTCTAGACAGCTGAATATTTATTAGCCAGATGACTACTACTACTTAAAATGCAAGAAAATATTTTGTGTGGGTAAATAACAATGTGTTTAGTGTAAGGCTGCTGTACCCTGAAAACTTCTCTGATAAGCTCTGTATAGACATCTGCATCCAAATAATTGTGTGGGTTTTAAGTCAAATGCTTATAAGTCTCTTCTGTTTGTTAGGCATGAAGTGCAGCCTTTAGCATAATGGATTTGGGAGTAGCACTAGGTACAATGATTCCTTGCTTCATGGACTCACTTGATAGAATATCGTGACTTAATGAAGTTGTTAAATTGGTTTAGAGCATTTGATTCTGTCTCATGCCTTTAACACAAATAGGTGTAAAAAAACAGATCTATGTGTGTTTGTAACACTTTCTTCTGCAAAAACGACATACTTTTTCCTCTTAAGGTATATTTTTAGGCTGTCTTGCTTAGATGATTTAAAATACATCGATGAAGCCAGACAAAGACTGCCCTTAGATGCAGGTTGCTTTAGAACTTTATCTCGCAGAAGTAGTAGAAAGTGGGGAACAGTTTCAAAATCTAAGCCTGAATATAGACTGAAATTAGCAGTTGCTTTTTATGGTCTACAGATTTGAATGTACTCAAATTCGGAAGTGCTCAAAATAACCCCCATAAGATTAGGCTCCGTATCATCAGGATCATACTTTAAAAATGATTATTTCATAAGCAAAAAACATTAATTTCAAAATGAGAAGTGAGTTAACACATTTTTCAGAGCTTTCTGAAAGGCATGCATAAGTTACAGTAAATTTTATGTTTGAACATTTAATCCATCTAAATATTTTCTGTTAATGTTTCAGAAGCGATACAAAATAGTTTTTTTGGCTTTGTGTTGTTTTGCAGTTAGTGATATTAAAAAGAAATGGAAGAAATATGTTTTTATATAAATTGTTGCTGATTACCACCATTACTGTACTAATTTTTGGTCACTTATGAAAACTATTTGGTTCTCTGTATTGGGACCAAATGCACATTGTAAGACTTCAGTTGCATGGAGTAAAGAACACTTCCAAAAGGACCTTTGGCCTTCTGGTGGTCATAATGGTGGCTGAAGACTGTCAAAATACTCTGTTCAACCATACAAAATATAAATGCCTGAACCCAGACAGCTTTGTAGAATGGCTGTGAGCAAGTGGCAACCAGGATGCAATAGGTTGACAGGGAGGTCTTCTGCCTTATGTTACTTTGTGGAGCTTACTGGGGCTGACAAGAGGCAATGGCTGTCAAACTTAATTTTTCCCAGTTGGTTTTTAAGTGGTATGCTCTCTGAACTCAACCTTATTCAATTGCTTCAGAGACACTATAGGAAGAACAGGTTCTAATTCTTTTCCTGGTCTAATGATGTGAATTTGCCATCGACAGGTAAGTTTACTGAGTTACAGTAACTCTGTAGTGTGGCACCTAGATCATCCAAGGTCAGATTTGGAGGAACTGCAAGTTAGGCCACGCTCTCAAAACTCAAATGATGAGCAGTTAAATTCTCTTAGATTTTTCTTGGGACTGACAAAAAGGACAATTCTCACTATATAGTCACATGAGGTGAATTAAATCTACCCACTAACACAGTGGAGAGCAGAGTTTTGGCATATATTCAGCCTGTGTGCCTTCTGGCCTGAAGGGTCACCATGTCTTTCTGACAGACTGAAATTGTTACCCCCCCATCCGGCCGAAAAAAAGGGAGGGGAGGGGGAAGAGAACCACAAGTAAACCAGAAAACTCAGAAGAAAAAGGAACTTGTAGTGGTTCAGGAGGAAAGACTGAACATTGTCTAAAGAAGTTGCTCTTTGAGCGTAAAACTTGGAGAGGTAGCTGGGTACGTAACTGTTTATTGCCTTAAATTTCAAGTAATCATCCCTGTAATTTTGTTCCAAGAACACCTCTTTAGGAAGCTTGTTTAGATACTGGATGTCACTTTTTGCTTTAGGAAGTTCAGCCCTCCTAGGGAGGAAAGAAGAGGCACAAATCTTTGCTAAGTGTGGTCTGTTGCTGGGCTATGGCTCTGCTCAGACCACTGTGTATGAGAGCAGGACCATTATGGTCAGAAAAAGCTGAAGACTGAAATGTGAGGTGAACAGATTCAATTGCTGCACTTGACTTGTTCTCTTAGCTTGAGTTCACTGTTAACCCAAGTTACATCAAGCTTCTATTGTCTGCACATTGACCTATGGTCTGGCTTTAACTTACTGCCAGCTGGCTGCCTCAGCATTACTGCGAAGCAAGAGCAATTGGTAGGAGGTTTGGTGTGCTCTCAAGCTCTGTTCCTCTGGGAATATGGAAGCAAGTGACTCGGTGTTGGCTATGCACAGGTGGTGTTGCTGTTCAGACAAAAAGTTTAGAAGGAATTTGGAAGTAAAAGTCTGTGTGGTGTACTTCAGTGAGAACACTTTGTGTCTCTGGGTCTTTTAAATTTATGCAACTTCCAAAATAACTCCTAGAAATGTGGATTAAGTCTCTTCACAGTTTGAAAGTTCTCATGACCTTATAATTGTGTCCCTGGTCTAGTAAAATACACAATCTCAGCCTTGAGGAAAAAGCAATAAATACATTATTGAGAAAGGCACAGAAAAGCCACAGGGTGCCAAGTCTGAATGCTCCAATGCTAATGAAGGTGCTCATACAGACCTGGAAACAACTAAAGATAAGATTGTGCCTTTATCACTGCCACTAAATAATGGCAATTTTTTGTTTGCATTGAAATAAGTCAAACCTATGTACCAAGAAGAGGATTGAATTGGTGCACTGAGAGAACAAATTCTTAAGATTTGGGATTCTTTGAGATTTTCTGCTTACTATCTGGAGGGTCTTTCCAGGCTTTAGAGAACTCTGTAGTTCCAAGCATCCACATATTCTCTTTTAATGTTTGTATTGTCCTAGAAGAGAAGAGGGGAAAAAACCCACAAACCAAAACCAGAAATCCCAGTTATCCTAAACACGTTTGCTTCTTAATTTTTGTCTGCCTCTCTGGAGAACATCTTGGAGGTATACTTCAGGGAGGCATTGGCTCAGAAGACTAAACTGGAAAGGTTTCTAGTAACTTCTATGCGGATGGAATATCAGTGAAGGGCCAGTGTAGCACAGATGGCTTGATTCATTGTATAAGAGAGCAAAGTGAGCATTCTTAAAATATTTGCTTATTTTCACATGACTGTTATGACAGCTGCTAAAAGGCTCCTTTTAAAAAAGGCAGGTCAATGAGTCACCCTGAAATTCCAAATTTAAATTTGCTCTTTTTGTTATGATTGGCTCATGCTGCTTTTCTGGGCACACATGGGTTATTCTCTTCAGTGTGAGAAGTGATTAGTATTTTAAACTACAACAGCAACATCTCATTAAAATCATTAGATATCTTTGAATCTACTGGCAATGTTTTAAGAAGTTCTGTCTTGGCAATTGAGACTCAATCTTTGTTATATTAGAGAAAGTTTTGGGCTGGGCAGTTCAACTCAAGTGAACTGAGATACTCTAAGATTGCATGAAAATGCTGTAAAAAGTCTGGGACTGAGCCAATGAGATGGTATTTTCTGAATCCACATTTCCCTCAGCTGTTGTCTGCAGTACAGCTGTAGGCTGGGGTGCATGGAATGCTAGCTGTTGGGTATCTGATGTGCAGGCACACCAGCTGTGTGTCTGAGGACCCGTTCCTAATCCTACATCATACTTCTGTAGTTTTGCTCAACTATGGAGAAACTTTTAGGAAAACTTTTATTTCCTGGTTGCCAAAATGCTTTGTTGTATAAACAGCCTCACCATTTGTGTAATAACCCCACCATTTGGTATCAGGAAATGAGTGTGTAGGTGTTATGTACTTAGGATCTTACATCTTTAAAGGGGATCATCATTGCAAACTGCTGAGGAATTACCAGCATGTATCTTGTGGAGAGCAAACATGAGTTAAAATAACCAACACCATCTGCAAAATACCTTAACTTCTGTTATTTGAAAACTGTATAGAACTTCATTATATTCTTACTGATGTTGATATATTCAAAGATGAAAAGAAAGTCTGACTTGTAAAGAAAGCAAGCTCTATGGTCTGATTTCAGTTTCTCTCACACGTGCTGCTCTTTGAAAGACAATGAAAAAGGTGCTGTACATTTTTGGTGGTGTCCAACTTAAAAAGAAGAATCTGACAATATGTTGCCTGTTCTTTACTTAGGTTGCAGTCATTTGATTTCATTATGAGCCGCACTGGTCCTTTGATTTACCTGTCGTTTATAGACTCAGAATAATTTAGCTTGGAAAGGAGCTGTAGATGTTGCTTTCAGCCTCATTCCTGCAGGAAGCTGGAGATGCTCAAAACTCACCTGGAAAATCTGGGCTTGGTATAGATGAATTCTGGGTATTTTCAAGAACAGAGTTTCCACAGCATCTGAGCAACCTGTCCCAATACTTGACCACTGCCATGGTGAAGCTTCTAAACTTAAACAGAATTTCCCTTGTTGTGTAACATGCTTGTTGCTGTGCACTTTGCAAAGGAATCTGGATCCATTTTATTTATACCTTCTCACTAAATAATTGTTATCTAATTGTCAATTTAAAAATAAATAAACTTCCATGAAGCAGCATATCAGGACACCACCTACCCTCCCAACATTCAATGCAGAACGTGCATGCCTAAAATAGAGCTGAAGCAAGCAGAGTTTTAGGTTTTGGATAGCCATACTTGAGCATGATCAAGCTGATTTTGCAGCTAAGTGTATGTGTCTGTTCTATTGCTGTTTATCTGTGTTTAGGGGGTGAAGAAAAAAGGCCTGGCATCCACTAACTTAGCGTGGACACAACTAAACAAACATCTCTACAGAAGACAGAACAGTCTGTCCTATGTGTTGGAGAATATACAAATATTTCTTAGTTTGGTAAGGGTTCCACAAACTTAATTTTAGAATGTACTTAAACCATTTTTTATCTGCTGTAATACTGTGATGTTGCATTGGGAATGGAGCTCAAATTACGAGCTCTAAACACTCTCAAAATTGACTGTAACTTTCAAAACAGGGAAATACAGGTTTTTAGATTTCTCTGGAAAGGCAGGGGTCCATTGATTTCAGCCTCTGGAAGAGATACAAAGAAATAAGTATATGAGCAATTGGGAAGCCATAAGTGTAATGAATGTGTACTGTATTTCAGCACTATGAACTGCATTCTAATACTTCTCTAGTTTGCACTTTGAATAACCTCATCTCACAGAACAGATAATGTATGTCAAGCCAAATTTTATAACTTAGTGCCCTCAGGACTTCTGTGACTTCAGTTCATGTAATCTTCCTGTTCTTTTTTCTTTACTTGAATTCTTGATTCATGTTATGATCATTTCTCTATTCATTGTAGTTTGGTCAGGTTGTGTTCTTAATGTACTGTATTCCTCATGTAATTTGCTTATACCACATATTTTATACAATAGAACCATGTTCTTTATATTTTATGTTGACTTTTATGACAGATTCCTCTGGCAGCTCTCTGAACTGATATTTTCACTATTACTCTAAACAGCAAACAAAAACATTGCTGAGAGTTGAGATGCCCTTAAGGAGTTATCTGTAAAGCCACTTTTGCCTTGCATGCATCTCTTTGGTTTTGGACAGTGATATTAAAAGTTTTTGCTATAATAGACTGCCTCTTTAACCATTATTTGCAATAAATGTAAATAAGTGTCTGAAATACATGAACCTATTTTAGGTAAAATGGTTTAAATGAGCCTGCTGTTAGCATCAGCAGAGCAACTTGCAGCACTGAACTATGAACCTCTTGGGCTAGTAGCATTTGGACCGCACTGTGCATTAGCACATGACTGGGGTCTTTCCACCCCTGTCCCCATATACCTGAGACTTCATGTTGACATTGGTATGAAATATCAACTGAGACATCTGGTGACTCTGTAAAGGCTTTTATGTCCGAAAAACCACAAATGCCATGCCTTGTAGATAGTGTAAAAAGAAGGAGAGGAGCAGGAGGGGAAGTGCTGTAAATGAAATAAGAAAAATAGTTTATTCTGATCCTAAAAGGCTCCAATGGAGCTACTGCAGATTGAAAAGGAGAAAGGAAGAGTAGCTCACAGGAGTGAAACAAAACATAAAAATTAATTATTGGAACATTCGTAGCTATGACCATTAATAAATGGCAATTAATAAGGATACTGTGAAGCATCTGATATAAAGGTCAGGCTGACATATGCAACAATCAGTATATCAGTAATTGTATTGCTTTTTCCAGTTTCTGTAGTGAGATGATGGGATTGTGATGATAAAGGCTATTTTAAGAACATTGGACTATGCTAATGTTGAAAGTGGAAAAAATGCTACAGAAAAGAGTAAGAAATCAACATATGGAGGGGTGACAGGGAGAAAGACATCGATCCATTCCTTCAGGCTACAGACTTCATAAAGACACATACAGAAATATATTCGTTTAGCAGATCAGGACAAACTAGCCACTGAAATAGAGGCTAGAGACACTTACTCTTTCCCATGAGGTCAGTGCGCATTCTGCTGCGTCTACACTTCTACAGCTCATACTTTCTCTCCTGCATAGGGTATGAACCTCCCATGGATTTATATCAGCTAAGGAGCAAGTCTTGCATACGTACTTTATCAAACTCATGCAACATAAAATGAATTGCTAGCATGGGGATAGCTGTGAAAATGGAGCTGAGAACATAAGTTTCTTGGTAGGAAAACCTGTCCTTAATGCTCTGCAGACCTCTTGAAAGTGAGGCACAAGGCAACAGAGAAGTGGTATGGGTAGTGTTGATGCCAGGTTCTCTTGTTGCAGTGGGTAAAAGGCCAATAAAATGGTTTATGG
Source organism: Zapornia atra (assembly GCA_013400835.1). NCBI lineage: Eukaryota > Metazoa > Chordata > Aves > Gruiformes > Rallidae > Zapornia > Zapornia atra. The sequence goes on along the minus strand of VZTU01006163.1, from coordinate 23,380 downwards.
AGGCCCAGTTATAACTCATTTACACATAATGCAGCTGAAAGACAGACAGATGACTTTTCCTTTTTCATTGAGCCAAATACACTGCTCCAACAGATCAGAGCTCTCTGAATTTTCACTGTAAGGATAATTCTTCTGATACAAGATATCTGCTGTGACATCAGGCAGCACTTGTTTGTGTGATGTGAGCTGTGGCAGTAGTTGCCTGACATTCTTTTTTTAATTTTTTCTTTCTCATGTTCCAAGGATTACAGGATGTGACTGTAGGCATGTGATACAGATTTTTGCTGTTGCCAAGAGCAATGTTATACAATGCCTTTGTATAGCCATGTTACTGTGCCATGTTGCTGCTGCTGAGTGCTGTCCCTCGGTGTCTGTGTGGCTAATGGCCTAAAGTGTTATAGACAAGAATAAGCAAAACATTATTAACTATATTATAAATTTGAATATTTTGAGTGTCATCACCTGTGGAAGCCTGGTCATCTTCATGGATGAACTCACCTCAGGATTCAACTACCTTGGCAAGAGAGGTGTCCACTAGCAAGTCATGGATATGCTTTTAGCTCTTTGCACCAGAGCTGAGGGCAATCACATTGTAATCATCCCACATGGATCAGATAGGTCATGGTAAAAGGTCCCTCCTCCAAAGACTCTGATTATCAGTGTTCTACCTAGCTAATACTGTTTTCTGGGCACAAACCAGCCACCCTGCTTATGGCCATGTGCCCCAAGGAATAACGGTGGAAAAGGGGCTGTAGCTCTACCTTCCTCACTCTCTTCCCCAACAGCACTGATGGCAAAGTACCTCATGAGCTGTAGAGTCTCTCAAGTTTGAATTGAAGTTGTCTGGCTCTGATCAAAGTAACGTATTTTGTAATCTTGAACCTACATTATAAAATGTTTTTTCATTTATTGTTACTGCATATTGGGAAGAGGAAGAAGATCAGGTCAGTTTGACTCCACAGCCAGTTGCTTTCAGGGCTGGATAAGAGTCAGGCACCTCATGGGAAGCTGCATGCTGAGTCTAGAATAAATAGCATCCAGCTGCTTGTACTTTTTAATTAAAAAACATAATAAATGTCTGTTTACTGTAAACTGATGTGCAAATTTTTAATGAATTGTTGAGGCTTCTGCACTCTTGTTTATCCCAGTCATGGAACAGTATAATCTCTCTGATAATTTCTTCTGCTAGAAATTCTCATTAGGATTATAGCTGTTTCCATATAACTTTCAGAGGTGTCTCAGACCTGGTCAGAAAGCAGGTCTATAGGTAAATGAATAATTCTGACAGTTTTCCTGTATTTCCTTTTTTGCCAACAACTTGTTGCCTCACCACATTACTGAGGGGGTCATGAGGTGGGTAGTTTACACAATGTAAACACTTTCATTTTGATGATAAAACACCAGCCTGGACAATGTGCTTTGCATATTTCCATGAGATGGTATTTTTTAATTTGATATACCTGAATGGATTATATAGCTATGACGTGAAGCCAAATCCCATCTTTTATCAGTTAGGTTTTAGAGGAGCTGTGTTACTGCTGAGCTCTGTAAAAATGAGGCTAGAAGTGTGGATCTAATCTATAAGTTTTTCTTGATGACCTCTTAAAAGTGGCTTAATGGCTGCAGAAAATGGAAATTCTTTCCTTTGTGTTGACTGCCACAGGTAGTATCAACTTAATAGCTGCTCTGAGAGACTGGTTTCTGAGTATCAACTTAGTCTTTGTGTGTAAATGGCAGCTTTCAAAGTGAAGGAGAATATTGAAAAGTTACTTTTGATCAGGTCATGTGCAACGCTGCTAGTTTTCAGTCCTATTGGTACATTTGTTTTCACTGCAGAGTTTCTGTGGTACATGAGAACAACTCCTGCTGAGACCTTAAGTAAGATCTCAGCAGATCTTTGGAGCTAAAAGCCAGAAGTACTAAACTAATAGATTTTATTTTTATTCAGGATCAAAGAGAAATAAAGACAAAATAACTGTAAGTCAGCATGTGATTTAAAAAAAGTGAAATTCTTGCACTGGAGCCCACTGTTTGGTCTGTGTCTCTGGTCAATATGAAATTCTCATGGGCTGCACAGGCAGGGAGGAGTAGTGTGTGTTCATGGGGCAACTTCTTTGCCTTTCTAGAGAGCTTATAAGAGCACTGAGGTAATTCACATAATTATTCTTGCTGAGGTTAAACAGGAAAGTAGATTCTAATTAGTTTTAATTAAGAAATTCACAGAGAAGTCAGAGAGTTCTTCCAGAAACAACGGACTTAACTGCTGGATTGCAATTGTAGTATGTAATTTGAAAATGGGCTCTAAGTTGCCACTTGAGTAACACTTCAGACTTGCTTCTCTGAAGTGCTGTGGTGACAGCAGGCGCTGAATTTGCTGCAGCAAGGAAATCTGCTCTGAATTGCAGTACCAGGTTGGCTTTTAGTGTTGGCTGTGGGAGTAGGCTGTGTGCATTTACAATGCAAATGAGAAAGGACTTCGACTTTTCTCTTGATAGATGTAAGCAGCTTTCACACTGGAAGGCTGAAAAAATGTAATAGTTTATACCTTCTAGTCTAGTGGTGTATCTTACTTTTCATTGAACAGCTCATTATTTACTAAAGTGGTTTATTTCTATATAAAATTAAATATATAGTTACTTAATCTAAACCTGCAATCACAGTTTATTGAAGAAATACTTGCTTCTTTCTTTTAATCTTTCTGGAACAGTCATGGGTCTGACTTTTATAAAGCACCTACCTCTGCAGCTGGGAATCTCATTTGGTTTGTTTCTCGTATTATTCTTAGAAATTCGGTAATAGATGTTTTGCTCTTTAAAAAGTTGAATGATGATATAGTGCAAAAATGGAGGGAAAAATCTAGATGTGATTGGCTTGAAATGCACAGAGAATCTCCTGGATCCCAACAGAAGTGGGGGATTGTCTTTGGTGTGAAGAACTTCGAGTACCCATGGTGAGAGTGAGCTCTCTAACAATTTAACTAATTCACAGATCAGTTTAGAGAGAGAACAAGCAGCATGACAGAACTATGTCTTTTAGAGAGATTTATGTGTTGGCAAAGTAGTGACTGCATAGAAGAGATGAGAACTGCATCATTTGCAAAGGGCATCAGGATGGAGCAGTGACTTTTGGAAGCTGACTACAGGGACAATCTCTGACAGAATGGAAAAATAAGCGTATTTGTAGCTGAATTTTCCCTTTAGATCTTTAGCATCCTCTCAGCTAAATATTGGGGTTGAAAAAATGTGAATTTTATTTATGATTTACCAAAAATAGGTATCAGGAGAGATTTGAATGAGAATGTGTGTGTGGGGTGGGGTGGCATATTGGAATGAGAAAGTTTTTACTTTGCAGAGTGGGCAGCATTGGAGGAAGTGTGAAAGTTTCAGGGGAAGGAGATAAATAGTCATTTCTGACTAAGTTGTTGTGACAGGAGGCAAGGTCCAAGAAATAATTTAGGATGGTAAACCTTTAAGACCAGATCTGATCTGGTAATGTGGAAGAATGTAGTGTAGGGGTTTGAAGGAAGGATGCTATTTGAACAGAGTTTGATTAGATCCCAGAAAACAATATTATGAGAGCTGAGATGAAGTTATAATGTTTAGAGCATGGATGAGCACTGAAAGATATTGGACAAATAATAGTGTTATATATCCATTATGCTGGTGAAAGTTTAGTGAATGAGAAATGAACAAAAACACAAGACTGTGCTGCAAGAGTAAAAAATGGGGAGAAAAGAGGGTTTGCCAAAAGTAATGAAAAAATGCAGAAGGGGTTTATGTGTGAGGAACAAGAGGTTTATCTTGTCCATACTCATATTTTAGCTTGCCATTACTCAACCAAGAAGGGCTAGCTGACAAGGGAGAGAGCAGATGAACTGAAAGGTGTGTCCTAGTTTTGGCTGGGATGGAGTTAATTTTCTTCCTGGTGGCTGGTATAGTGCTGATTTGGATTTAGGAAGAGAATAATATTGATAACGCACTGATACTTTTCAGCTTTTCATACTGCCCTGCTAACAAGAAGGTGGGGGTCAACCAGGAAGCTGGGAGGGACACAGCCAGGACAGCTGACCCAAACTGACCAAAGAGATACTCCATAGCATATGACATTGTGCTCTGTATGTAACTGGGGTTTGACCAGGAGGTGGGTCAGCACAGGAACTAGCTGAGCATTAGCTTTGGGTGGTGAGCAATAGTGCTTTGTATAATTTATTTTGTATATTCTATTATTATTGTTGTTCTTAATAATAATGTTCCCTTTATGCCCTATTGAGTTGTCTTTATCTCAACTCATGAGCCTTTTCTTTTTTCTTTTTTTGATTCTTTGTCTATCCCACTCCTGTGGGGAGTGAGTGAATGGCTGTGTGGTTGGTTTAGCTGCCGGCTGGGTTAAACCACGACAAGGTGTGAAAGCATATATAAAAAAAAAGTCTGTGGAGTAAAGCAGATGGGAGACTGTCAAATGAGAACACAATAGGTGAGAAACAGCAGACTTGCATGTTCTTAGGACAGAGATATAGCAGAAGCTGAATCTCAAAAGTTTTGCTGCCCAGCAGCCATTGTCACTTATCTCGCTCTTTTAATATCTCAGTTCAGGCTGTTCTTTCCTTGCCTTATGTTATACGTGGTATTGTGAATCCCTCATTCTCACATACAGGAGAGGTGAATCTATCTTATGTTGTATTAAGATAAATACTATGCTTTAAATACAACTTAATCACAGTAATTCAGAGCTAGACTCCTGTATTTCTCGAAATACTGAAGACCTGAAAAATGTACTTAGGTTGTGTTATAAAATCTGCAGGTAACTTCAGGCTTGGAGACCTAACAGGCTCATGTTTCTCTACAGTAATGGAAAATTCTGTCCTAACGTAGTTCTCTCATTCTATGGGGAAGTATATAGACATCTTTGATCCACTGGAGCTGCACACAGAGGTCTGGTGTTCCTACAGCATCTCCACCAGAATTGTACTGTCTTGGCTTCGGGGGAATATGCACAGGCTGTCACTGGCCCTACTTCTGACTAGCTGGTATTAAACTGTGGATTCTTCTTTCTAAAGGGATCAGCTCAAGCTGTGGCATGAAATTAAGTACTATAGATATCTGGACCTTCCATTTCTGCATTTAGAGGATGCTACCTATCAGGAGAGGTTTTTGTATCAGAAATGTCAGTTGAGTGATTTGCCTTAGTCTCAAGCTTTCAAGCAGCTCAGAAGTACGTCTGAAGCCTTGAATAAAGGATGATATAAAAGTGTGTTTTAAGATGACCCTATATGATATCAGTGGTTACACAGTACTCAAAACAACTGTCTTGCTTCAGTATCAGTAAAAATGGAAAGAAGAAAAATCATAGGTGAATATGGAAGAACCTGAATACACTGCAACAGAGGCAATTATTAATTCAGGTAACTTTATTGTTTCCTATTTTTATACCTAATTATCTGTTTCACCATTCAGGTTTTGCATACTCTTTTTCCTTTTTTCTTTTGTTTCTGAAGACCTTCAATGTTAAGAACAGCTTACCTTTCTAACAGTTTTCTTGAGTGAGGAGTTTCTGCTGTTTAATTTGAATACAAAGCACTATGTTTATTTCATTCCATTTCTTGATGCAATTTTAAATAAGATTTAAATGGAAAAGGACTGAAGGCAGTCAAATAAAATTGGAAAACATATCTATCTCCATTTTCTGGGAAAACAAGCCTACCAAAGGCTTTTAGCAAACCTTAAGAGATACCTGTTATAAGATTATGTACTGCAATATTCTATTAAAGAAACATTTTAGAATAGTATTAGGAAACCATTAAATCTTATTAGATGATTTTATTTGGACTTTTGCACATACACATTTTCAAAAGTGAATTTAAAGTCTGACAAAATGTTTGCAAGGCAGTGCAGTGATTTGGGGCTACCCTGATAGCCCTGGACACTTGAAATCACATGAGGGGCAGGAAAGGTGGGCTACTGTGTGTGGTGTGAACATAGGAATGTTGGCTGTAGCCATCCCTGTGGCTGTTGAATTCTTGGACACTGCACAGGTGATGAATCCATGCCTTGTGCTTTATATTCATCTGAAACCAACGAAAATTGGACTCCCTTACTAAGTGCTTTGTACACATACTTCACTCATGTATACCCTTTCTTATTTGTAAGAGTTACTGATGGAAAAGAGAAATCTAAAATATCTGTTCTGCCCAAGTCTGGCAACAAGATGCTTTGTCAAATGGCATCTGAGAGAATGCTGTGGTACAGACACATCAGCTTTGAATTCAGCAGAGATCACTGACATGCTTCAGAAAAGGCTCACAACAGATGGTAAATTAAAACTTCTTTCCCCTAACAAGTGGGGTTGGCTTTAAATGACTGACCTGAAGGTTAAAAAAAAAATTGTCAGTTATGAAATATTAATTCAGACTGGATAATAACACAGTTGGCATTTCAGGGCAAAACTTGTATTAGCTCTGAGATGACCAGCACACAAAACAGTTTATGAAGTTTACCTGGGCTGTGTTTAGACTAATTAGTTGCAATATTTTTTTGTGCATCTTTTTTTGTATTTTCTTTTTGTGCCTGTTCCCATGGTTTGCTGTGCCACTTACAAGACAGTTAACAGTTGTTTTTACAAACAATAGGAACAGATAAATCTTCATGGAGATTTGAAGTACGTCTCGTAAATGTCTAGCATCAGATGGGGGAGACTATCCTTTCTACCTGCTTGAGGGAGTTTGAATTGTTTATGATTACTGCTTATAGTAATCAATGGATTATTTATATATCCATACTGTGGATCATAGAGGGCTATTGTTTTTCACTGGTGTTGAGGTGCATTACGTGAGAAGTAATGTTAAGTGTTTCCTAATATTAATAATCCAATAATCCACTCTCATTCTGTGACAAAAAGGTGATGAGAAATCTGAGAAGAAAATTAAGCTAATTGTGGGAGATGTCATCTGGATGCTGTATGGCAGGGAGGAGCAGGATCACGTGTACTTTCTTCCCTTTGAGACTTGACCCTATATAGCACTGGCACAAAAGTATGTGGTTACAAGCCAGAAGTCTTCAATCACTTCTACTTAACACTACTATATAGGTACTGATTCATGCCAAAACACTGTGTCATATATATGTTTTGTCCCTTCAGCCACAGTCCAAATGTTATAATCTTGGATTAAAAGCTGACTACCACTTAATTTACAGGGTGATACTTGTAAGTGGCCTTAGTCCCCACAAACGCTCCCCCT
>VZTU01006163.1:0-16107 GCA_013400835.1 Zapornia atra | reverse complement strand
AAATATTTTGCATACAACTTTTATTCAACTGAATATTTATAATATTTTTTCTGTGGAATAAAAGTTCTATTTGGCACCCATAGAAGCTAAAACTGGACCTATACTTTTAGACTAAGGGGTCCCAATATTTTCCTTGTGCAGAAGATAGTTGCAACAAGTACTTAGATTTCTGAAGGCATAAATATTGTTTCTAAAATATTGAATCATGAATGTCTGGGCAGAAAATCAAGCACCTGGCAGTAGTAGATGCTTAATTTATCTACGTTTCATAAAGATAGCTTTCTAGAATGAGGGAAAAACTTGGAAAGGCAGAAGATTTTCTTGTCTGGAACATCAGTTCTCTCAGGCACAGCAGAACAGCTGTTGAGACACTGCTGGAGGTGAGGAGTAGGCTGTGGTGTCATACTGTGACCTATAAGAAAAAGAAACATTTTCTCAAAAATAAATGTAAATGTCAATGCTGATGAAAAGAATTAAGGTTTATTTGAAAACCACATGGACATGTGGTTTATATATATTTTTATATACATGTAAATATATATGAGTTTTTATATATATAAAAATAACACACTTGCACATTGACAAGCAAGGTGTCCCTACCCATAGCAGGGGATTTGAAACTTGGAAGGGTCCTTAAAGATCATCAACCCAAACCATTCTATGACTCTATGATTCTATATTCCGTGTAGGAAGGAAGGTGAAGACTTGTATGAAGAAGCATTAAGAACTGTAAAAAAAGCACATCCAAAAAGTGAGATTCCACAGTAAGAACAATACTAGCAACTTAATCCTCAAGTTAATAAAAGGGCACATAATTGAGTAGTATAAAACATTTATATTCTTCCGTTAATGGAAGAAGCCATTGAATTACAGGATGTCTTGGTTGTAAGGGACCTTCAAAAATCATCTAGTGCAATTCCCCTGCCATGGATCGGAACATCTTTCACTAGACCAGGGTGTCCAAAGCCCCATTCAACCTGGCCTTGAACACTGCCAGGGAGGCAGCATCCGCAGATGCTTTGGGAGGCCTGTTCCAGTCCCTCATCGCCCTCATAGTAAAGAACCTGTCAAGGTTCCTCTGGATGACATGTCTTCTCTCAAGTATATTAATGGCATCAGCTTGGTATTGTGCACAGACTTGTTGAGGATGCATTCAATCCCCATCTATCATTGATTAAGGTAGTAAATAATATAGGTCCCCTGAGGGGCACCACTTGTTACTGATCTCCATTTGGACATTGGCCTCAGCTCTTTGGATGAGACATTTCTTTGTCCATCCATCAAACCTTCATGTCTCCAATTTAGAGACAAGGTTATTGTGTGGAGTAGTGTCAAAGGCTTCACAGAAGCTTAGGTAGATGACACATTACATCCGTTTTTCTTCTCTTTTCCACCAATGCAATCACTCCAGTAGCTGGAGTGAAATTCTTTTTACTAATCAGGAAATAATTAGCTGGAAATAATAGCCTGATGTAGTGTCAGGACTGTATTAACATGATGAAAACCAAAATTCTAAATATTGTAGACTATCTTTGATAGAGATAATGCTAAAAGAAGGAAATATAAATTAATGTTTCAACTGAAAATTATGCTCTACAAATATTTATGTTGGCTACACTTTGTTATTCAGGAACTAGTGAAAGCTATCTGCTGTGAAGATTCCCTATCTTGTAAGTACAGACCTTGACAGAGTAATCTCAAATCCCACATACATTGACCATGTTTTTACCTGCTGGAAATTGGCATGGCTCTGCTTTCAGTGAAGTGATGTTAATTTAAAATAGTGAAGAATTTTAGCCTTTAGTCTGCCATAACCTTTAGCACATCTGCTTCATTGTGCTTTTGGGACAAAGACCTTTATGTACAGTTAGGGACTATAACCAAGAGAACAAATGGAACAGAGTGTTTTATGTACACTTAATTCTTTTTTTGTAGTCCTTTTCCATGAAAAGAGCTCATCTACAGAGACAGAGAAGGCAGTGCAATGGACTGAAAATTGTTTTTACTATTAAATAAGTGAAACATACCATGCTTTGGTAACAGATTAAATCAGTTTTCAGAGGTGGTAAGGAATGATTGCTTGAGTATGTATGTTGCTCTCTGTATTGCAGTTTATTGTAAGCTTTAGTGAATAATAATATTCACTAAATTAGTGAATTTAGAAAATTTCTAATTAATTAAATTTTTGCTTTTTTAATTACTAAACCACTTTGAAATACATTGGAAAGGTGGGTTATGCAACCCAGTAAAAGTGACCTGAAGTTACATCCAAGTCTGCCTGGGATTATGCCTTTAAGCCTTGATACTTTCTAAGGTCTCATCTCATCATGCATTTTCATTTGAATTACTGAAAGAGAGAAGATTTTCATAACATAAACATTTTTCTTGAAAAATACTACTTATTTCTTGCTGAAATGATACCCTATTCTATCTCTTTAAACAAAATGCTTTTCTAAAATGGAATTTAAAGACACTAACAGGTGCTCCTAAAGTATGGTTATATTTCTTCCTAATTCCTCTCTGATGTTTGTTTTGTTTACAACTGGAATGAGGAACTGCTGAAAATAAAATGGAAAAGAACCTTAGGTGGTAAATATTTACCCATTACTCTGAATACCTATTGCTCTGTGATGCACGATCTAATGTCTGGTCTCTGCTGGGGAGGTTCTACCAAAAGGGAAAAGATAGCTGATGGATAAAAAGAGGCCATGCAAAAGTGACAGAGGCTATTCTATAAAGTAAACAGATGTTTGGAACCACTTTATTGTGCTTTTAGGATGTCCTGCTGATATTCACCTGAATAATTTGAGGTTGTTTTATTTTTAATTAAAATATCCATTCTGTAGCCTGATGTGTAGATGCCTTAATTTTAGTAATGTGGTTGTATTAATCATTCATTACGTACGTTTGATCTGTATAAAAACACTGCTACAATGGAGGACAAATTGCATGTGGAAATGTGCCAGGTATCCTGGCAGGGTGCATTTCAGTAACAACTTCTTTAAACTTAACAACATTTACAGTTCACTTTTTTCGTAGTGCTTACATTTTGGATGGAAAATAGTATTAAAAGAAAGTTCATAATTTATTCCCTTCTTGTTTAGCATATCATAGAATGGCATGGGTTGGAAGGGACCCCGAGGATCATAGAGTTCCAACCCCCTGCCACAGGCAGGGCCACCAACCTCCAGGCCTGGATCTACACAAGGTTGCCCAGGGCCCCATCCAACCTGGCCTTGAACACTTCCAGGGATGGGGCATCCACCACCTCTCTGGGCAGCCTGTTCCAGCACCTCACCACTCTTTCTGTAAAAAACTTCTTCCTAATATGTAATTTAAACCTTCCTTCCTTTAGCTTTAATCCATTCCCCCTTGTCTTGCCATTGTCAACCCTTTTAAAAAGTTGAATCCCCTCCTGCTTATAAGCTCCCTTCAGGTACTGGAAGGCTGCAATGAGGTCCCCCCGCAGCCTTCTCTTCTCCAGGCTGAACAAGCCCAGCTCCCTCAGCCTCTCTTTGTAGGGCAGGTGCTCCAGCCCTCTAATCATCTTTGTTGCCCTCCTGTGAACCCTCCAACAGTTCCACATCTTTCTTGTTTGTGGGCCCCAGATCTGGACACAGTACTCCAGATGGGGAGGATGTTGACTCTTATTTTTCTCTGTGTTGCTGTAAATTGCACATCAGGCTTGTGGCCATAGAAACTCTTATAGTTTATTCTTGCAACACCAATCAATTTACAATGCTCCTTCAATCTGACAGTGTCACATCAGGAATTTGGTCCCTACCAAAGAATCACAGAATATCCTGAGTTGAAAGAAACCAATCAGGATCACCAAGTCCAACTCCTGGCTCTACACAGGGACAGCCAGGTCAGAGCATGTGATGGAGTGCATCATCCAGGCCCTTGTTGAGCTCAGCTGAGCTCAGTGCTGTGACCACTTCCCTGGGGAGCCTGTTCCAGGGCCCGAGCACCTGCTCAGTACAGAACCTCTTACTAACATCCAACCTAAACCTCCCCTGTCACAGCTTCATGCTGTTCCCTTGGATTCTATCACTGGCTGCCAGAAAGGAGATCAGTGCCTGCCCCTTTGCCCCTCCTCATCAGGAAGCCATAGACTGTGATGAGGTCTCCCCTCAGCCTCCTCTTCTCCAGGCTGAACAAAGCAAGGGACGTTGGCCTCTCCTCATAAGTTTTCCCCTCCAGAGCCTTTACCATCCCTGTTGAAGTACCATTGTTGGCTGCAACATGAAAAGGGCAGGGCTACTGACACCTGAATTTTGACTTTTGCAAACATTTCTTTACCTGTCTATTGCAGAACACCTGCAGCTTATTAGGAGTGGAATTAGAAAATGTTACCTACGTGTAACGTATATCACTGTGCATGCAGTGTATAACGTTACCTGCATGTACATTGCTGCAGAAAGAACTGTGAATTGATGTAATTGTGCAGTGCTTTAAAGAATCTGTTTACAAAAACAGGCGGTAAGACTTCTTTATTATATCTTCAGAAAGATTAATTTATGCTGGGAAACAGCGAGGCTTATGAGGTCACCAGAGCTTTTCATTTTTACATTAGACAGGAAAAAAAAGTGGCTCTCTCACAATGGTACAAAAGGAAATGAAAAGAAATAGCAAGTGAAATCAATAGGGATTAGATCTCAGTAATTTCTTCCACTCTTATTACCAGCTGCAGTCATCTGAAGACTTTTTTAGTCACTTAGGCATGCTAATTCCTCATCTGGAAAAAGTTCTGAAAAGTACTTGGTTTATTTCCAAATTAGCTTTATATATGTGTGTATATATGTATGTAAAAAATAGATATGTACAACATCTTTTATATGATTTTTAAAACAAATTACTGTGGTGGCTCTTATTTTGGTGAGGGAGTCAGTCCACCCTTAAAAAGGCTTTTGCAACTTGGCTAAAGTTCTTTTTCCTGCCTTCATCTTGGCATGATGCTATGAAAATAACTCTTAAGAAGAGATAATACATGAAACCTTGGTAAAATCTGAAACAAAGCTCAGGTTTTCAGGTAAAACCTGGAACATACACACACGTATGACTATTTAATTATGTTAGACTTCTCATGCATTGATGTGCCATTACAGTAGTGAGGATTTTGCTGACTATCTCCAACCTCAGAGGGACAGGAATACAATAGCTTCATTTCAGTGTGCAGAGATGCATGGAGGGAAACTTCAGAGATCTTTGCAATGTAATGGACAATTTTCAGTGTATACAACTACTCTGGTCCAGTTGTCATTATTTTAATCCTGAAAATCTATATTATTCTTGTTTTGTACAGTAATGTAGTCTTAAACTTCTTCAGGAAACTGATGACTGTGGAAAGTAATCTATCCTGGAGGAATTTTTTCTGTTGGGAAGGCTTGGTTGTCCTTGTCCAGCATAATTGTGAGAAAGAAAACCTGGAGTAGCAGTTGTATGGCAGCTGGAAAGCAGTTTCATAACCAAACTAAGGGCTGGTGCTGGGATTCTCCTCTGACTGTGATTAGTGGTGACCCAGGATTATTGCTCTGGCAAGGGTCGGTGTTGGGAGGGGACAAACAAGATCTGGAGCTGGGCTGGAAAATAGCTTCTCACGTGTTAGAGTAAACCTATAGTATATTGAGATGCTGAGTAAATGGCATGACTAGCTCTCACAAGAGCTCACCTGCATGTACGCAGTATTATGTTCCCTATGTCTCGCCTTCCATTCTCAGCAAAGAGATTGGTGCTGGTCTGGGGAGGCTGGGCAGAAAGTTGTTGGGGTTCCTGCTGTGCAGCTTCTTTGCAGTTAGGCAGTTACAGTCACTGGCATTGCTGACCCAGGTCCCCAGGCATCCCCGCTGTTTGTTTCCATGAATCTTTTATCTTGAGTTTTCCCCCAGCTGGATTGTTTCTCCCCTAGCTCTCCTCTGATTTTCTAGGCAACAGGTTTTTTTTGAGAACTCCTTCTTTTTCCATCAGCTCTTTACAGAACCTCAGGTCCCTGGTTTTCCTTATTGAAGCAGACTATATTATATGCAGAAGCATGCTGTGTGACCAGTGTTCTAACCTATGCTTATGTCTCTGCTCTTTTTTATTGATTGGATAATTCAGGGTGTGCTGCTTTTGATTATGCGCTATCAATACATGCAGTCAGTCCATACTGGGTGCAGCTAGAAAACAGCAGGTTTCTGCTTGAGAGCTTACGTGGTGTGTTTTGAATATTCACCCCTTCCTTGCACCACCACCCCTCCTCCCTGATTATCTGCCTCTCTGTTTGGATTCACAGCTTAAGCCCCATGTTGCCCATGATAGGGCTGCCCATGGCTGGAACTAGACTTCCCATCTGGAGAAAATGGAGTCTCCAGGTGGACTGCGAGTTCAAAATTGACTGCTCAGTTTTGACTGAGACCAGGGCTGAGAGAAAGTACAGTGCTATAGCTGAAATGGAGACTATGGTTCCCTTATGGTATGCAAATATCCACTGCTCTTCAGTCAAGGGAACAAGACTTGTGACAGGCCATTACCCATTCACCTTGTAATTATCTTTCTAAACTGTAAGTACAGGACCTTGTTTTAGTCCTGGTTTCAATGGTTTGAAGAAGTTTACTCTTGTTTCTCAAGTGCATGAAAATGTTTCCCAGATTAAGCTGTTTGTGTATGTCCTTGAAGATAAAAAGATTTTTTTCTGATATAAATGTAAGAAATTGCAAGTCAGGTGAGGTTATTAATTTTTACCTGACTGATTTATTCTGTGAGGCATCAGCTGTATTGTAGGTAAGTGTAAAAGTCTGGCTGGAGTCAAACTGATTTCAAGTGGAGCTAGTGATTTTTTGCTTTGAAGCCAGATTTACTGGTAGAAAGAACCTTTTTTTTTTCCCTTAAAATATCAGGTTTTGCTTTTAAACAGCTAGAGGTTGATATTCATCAGTTCTGAATTTCCAGGTAATTAGCATAACTCTCTCAGCAGGAAGATCGTCCTTCCTGACAAAGTTGTCACTGTCAGTAATTTTTTCTCTGGCTCACATCCGGTGCAACTGCTGGGTTTTTATTCTGATGGGTCAAACAGGTGGATATCAAACAAAAGCTCTGCCTCCCCAGGGGTACCAACTGTGATTCTAGGAGCAAGTAAAATTCCTGGCATTTCCTTTCTTGTTTAATTTCTCTTTCTGGGTATTGTATGCAGAGCCCAGAGTGCCACGTTCTCCAGGCATAGTGTCTTCCAGGAAACCACTGTGCTTAGGATTTCAGAAGTGTGCTTTCATAGCATCTATAATTTATTCAGTGTCCCTGAAAGATGTTAAGGAAAGAAATATTCCTTTCCTTTGCAAATGAACTGAGTACGATTTGACCTCCTCTACAGAAAGCACAGAGCTTCCTGCTGTCCTGTTATTGATTTGGATTGACAGCCCTAAAAGCTAAAAATTACTTGCATTCTGAGCAGGCTCAGCCTATGTAAGGGTATTGATTTTCCAATGAGAATTGGTATGGGAAGATGATGATCAATTAACATGAAGGTGATGAGTACCTAAGGAGATGCACTTGGTCCACCAGGCATTAAAAGATGGTGATCTTAATTAAAACCAATTAAGAAGGCATCTAAATGTTAAAGGTCCTACATTTTCCAGAGGTTTATTTCTGCCTCCAGATCTTTGGGAAATGGGCCATTAATAAATGCTATGAAATTATCATTATTACTTTGGGTGCAGGTGGAAGGGAGCAATGGGAGTGTCTGAGGACCACATGATCTCAGGAGGTAAAATCAGGATGCTAAATTGGTAGAAGGTATCAGTAGATTATATTAGAGAAGTTTAAAAACTATGTTACTGAAATAATTTCCATTTCACTTCCATTACTGTTGGCAAAGTCTATTTCAGTAATGGATTACTTATTTTATTCTTCAGTTTCATTTTAAGAATAAGCTAAATCTCCACGTAAGACTTCCAGTTGCAATTGTGACTACTTGAGTAATTAGATGATTAGAGAAGGAAAGCTTTGTGATGGAACAGCGAAATTTAAAGTGCTTCTTGAAGATGGACTAGCTTCTCAGGTACCTGTGCCATTAGCGAGACTTTTTTTAATGCCCAAGGCCCAGAGACAAAAATCTATTGTATTACTCTGGAGGCAAAATTTAAACCAAACCATTTTGGATGTTTTGCTCCTAAAAATAAAATGATTTCCTTAAACATTGGACAATTAAAAGTTGCAGCTATTCAATGTGTTTCATTATTTCTCATGCCAGTATGTTACTGCTGAGTTCAGGTAACTGAATGAGGAGTATTGAATTTAACCTTCTAATCTTATTCTAACTGATCATTAGTCTCTCTGGGTTGTAGTGTATAAACTGTCCCCTGGTTTATTTTTGTATTTTGGGAGTAGATTTCTTTGGAAACAGGCCTTGCTATCTTCATTTCTCTTTGGATGATATTTCCTGGTGTAACACCTTGTAACATCTCTGGAGATGTGTGGCAGTCCTCCCTTTCCCAGACTGGTTGGCTGGTTGGGCCTTCCACTTCCATCTGACCAAAATCAGGATTTTTGAAGAAAAATGCGTCAGTCTTTGTTACTGTGTGAGGGTGTTACAGAACCACAGCCACAGAATGGTTGAGGTTGGAAGGGACCTCTGGAGGTTATCTTGTCCAGTGTTCCCACTCAAGCAGGGCCACCTAGAGTCTGTTGCCTAGGACCATGTCCAGATTGCTTTTGAATATCTCCGAGGGAGATTCCACAACTCTCCTGGGGACTCTGTTCCAGTGCTCAGTCACCCTCAGAGTGAAAAAGTGTTTCCTCTGATGTTCATCTTGAGCCTCCTGTGATTCAGTTTGTGCTCATTGTCTCTGGTCCTGTTTCTGGGCACCACTGAAAAGCTCCTGCTGTCTTTGTCCTCTATGTACTCTCCCTTCAAGTATATCTTTATATTAGTAAGATGCCTCCCAAGCCTTCTCTAGGCTAAAAAGTGCACCTTTACCAGGCTTTACTCATATGGGAGATACTCTAGCCCTTTCACCGTTTTCAAGGCTCTTCACAAGAATCTCTTCAGTATGTCCATGTCTCTCTTGTACTGGGAAACCCAGAATTGCAAACAGAACTCCCGGTGTGGCCTCACCAGTGATGAGGTGAGAGGGGCAAGATCACCTTTCTCAACCTGCTGACAGCATTCCTCCTAATGCATCCCAGGATACTGTTAGCCTTTCCTGCCACAAGGACAGGTTGCTTGCTCATTTTACTTAGTTAGTCTTCCTTTACATGCATACTATGTGTTTTGTTGCTCAGCTTTCTCTGGCTCTTGGTTGGGAAAGTAGGTTACTGGCAGCAGTTATTTCAGTCTTGCTGGCATGGCAGCTCTTACTGGAAGGTCTTGGACAGCTGTGTCCTTGTTTTCCTTCCAGATGAAGTGTCAAATCTCTTTGAATTCAGTTCATGTAGGTTTGAGAGGACTAACCTATTGCTTTGGCTCAACCAAAGGAGGGGTAGTCTGTTGTAAACAAGTAAAACTTGGGTAAGACAAAGCAGTATTTTTATTAGTCTTTACTGTTGGGCCCTCTGTAAAAACCCTGTTGTTTGGTTGTTTTCTTGTGGGTTTTTTTCCTAGAAGTTCAGGCTGGAGGATATCACATCTGACCTTGGCAGCTCTTGCTGTGAGACATATGATATAAGCAAAGCTGTTTGTATGTCACTGTTCTCTTTTGCATCATCTACATTTTGCCAGTTCAGAAAATGAAACCTAAGGGAAGATCCAGATCCTTCTGGCTTCTTTTTGGGGTTTTGTGTATAATTGTATTAACTCAGATTACTGGAAAAAATATTATTCAAATCTGCATTTATTGTTCTGTAAAGAGAACTGTTAAAGAGCCCGTGGCTATTTTCAGGCTGTCATTATTAGGAACTGAGGTTACTTATTGTCATTAACACTAACTATAGGTAGACAAACAGCATGAAGTCTGCAATTTTGTAAACCTCACCTTAGGAGGCCTGCAGAAATCCTGAAAATCAATACAGCTTCCTTTTTACTGTATTTAAAAAAAAATATTTTATTCCCCTCTTCCTTCAGGGTAATTCATCCTTGTTTTCCATCTCAGAGAAAACTCTGCGGCAGTGGCTGTGCCTCATACAAGTGGGTACTCCACCTACCTCATCAGTATCTTTATTGGATGCCTAATATGAACTCTTGTGCGCACACTTCAGAGTTACTATGAGTTTAGTGTAAAGAAGTCTGTAAATACTTACAGTCTCACTCTAAACTTTACTTGTATTTCCAGCTCACAGAGAGTGAATGCAATGTGCTGAAGAAGGGAAATGGTGCAGCTGTTGGCAAAATATCTGGCTAGCTGTAAATGGGAACTTCGGGGATCTCTCTCTCTCACCACAACAGACAGTACTAACAACCAGTGCTATATTTAAATCTTAGATTTTGCTCATTCCTTTTACTTTCACCACACTATGCTAAAGATGTTAGAATTCATTCAGTTTGCTATTTTGCCCAAGTCTGGATTTTCAGATGACTGATCACATTATTAATCTACTCATCTATGTCCTTAGGGAAGAGCTGCCTGGGAAGGACTGAGGATTCCACGTTTTTGAATTTTGAACAGTGATTCTGATTTGCATTTAATTAAATTTTCCAGCTACTTGCAGGTGCTTGGACAGATATTTGCCAATGTTTAAATTTCCTAGTAAGCATAAATATGAGATCTAAAAAAAAAATTTGATAGGAAGAACACATTTATATTAAATTAACGTGAAGGAAAACAACACTGCTGCACTTCCAAAATTATCGCTGTATGACTTAACATGAAGATAAGAAACTTAGAATCACATCTAACTATAAAGGTGGTTTTTGTACTGCATCTTGATTCGACATCTAATCACAGAATGGTTGAGGTTGAAAGGGACCTCTGGAGGTCATCTTGTCCCAATTCCCCCTTATCAAGCAGGTCTGTGTAGATAGAGTTGCCCATATCCAGATGGCTTTTGAGTATCTCCAAGGAGGGAGATTCCATAATCCCCAAGGCAACCTGTGGCTGTGCTCAGTCACCCTCAGAGTGAAAGTGTTTCCTGTTGTTTATCTGGAATGTCCTGTGTTCCAGTTTGTGCCCATTGCCTCTTGTGCTGTTGTGGCTGTTCTACAGGCCTGTCAGTCTGACCTCAGTCCCGGGGAAGATCATGGAGAGGGTTATCTTGGGACCTATCATGAAGCACATGTGTGATGGCCAGGGGATCAGGCCCAGTCAACATGGGTTTACAAAAGGTAGATCCTGTCAAACTAACCTGATCACCTTCTATAACAAGGTGACCCGCTTAATGGACAAGGGGAAGGCTGTGGGTGTGGTCTACCTGGACTTCAGTAAAGCCTTTGACATGGTTTCTCACCACGTTCTGATTGAGAAACTGGCTGCCACTGGCCTTGGCAGGTGGACCCTCTGCTGGGTTAAAAACTGGCTGGATGGCCAGGCCCAAAGGGTGGTGGTGAATGGAANCTGGACTGATGGGCTGAGACCAGTGGGATGAGGTTTAACAAGGCCAAGTGTAGAGTGCTGCACACAGGACATAAAAACCCCATGCAGTGCTACAAGCTTGGGGGAGACTGGTTGGAGAGCTGTCAGGAAGAGAAGGACCTGGGCATGTTGGTTGCCTGCAGGCTGAATATGAGCCAGCAGTGTGCCCAGGTGGCCAGGAAGGCCAATGGCATCCTGGCTTGTATCAAAAACAGTGTGGCCAGTAGGTCTAGGGAAGTAATTGTGCCCCTGTACTCAGCATTGGTGAGACCACACCTCAAGTACTGTGTCCAGTTCTGGGCTCCTCACCATAAGAAGGACATTGAGATCTTCGAGTGAGTCCAGAGAAGGGCAACCAGGCTGGTGAAGGGGCTGGAGGGCAAATCCTATGAGGAACGGCTCAGGGAGCTGGGGCTGTTTAGCTCGGAGAAGAGGAGGCTGAGGGGAGACCTTATCACCACCTACAACTACCTGAAGGGAGGCTGTGGAGAGGTGGGTGATGGTCCCTTCAGCCAGGTGACAGGAGATAGGACAAGGGGAAATGGCACAAAGCTGTGCCAGGGCAGGTTTAGATTAGACATTAGAAAAAAATTTTTTACTGAAAGAGTTGTTGGGGCCTGGAACGGGCTGCCCAGGGAGGGGGGTTGAGTCACCTTCCCTGGATGTGTTTAAAAAAGGGTAGATGAGGTACTTAGCGATATGGTTTAGCTTAGTATGGGATTGGTTGGACTTGATGATCTTCAAAGGTCTTTTCCAACCTTGTGATTCTGTGGCATCACTGAAAAGGACTTGGCTCTGACATCTTTGCATCTTCCCTTCAGGTATATCTTTATATTAATAAGATGCCTCCTAAGCCTTTCTTAAAGTTAAGAAGTGCAATGCTCAGGCTTTTCATGACTCTTTGCAAGAAGTGTTCCAGAATGTCCATGTCTCTCTTGCACATGGGAACCCAGAACTGGACCCAGCACTCTAGGTTTGAGCTTAATAGTTATGGTAAGACTTCTAACACTGCCCATGATTCTGTTAGCCTTCTTTGAATGCAAAGGCACATTGCATTCAAAGAAGATGCTCATATGCATCTTGGTGTCTACCAGGACCCCTAGGTCCGTCTTTACCTATCTGCTTTCCAGCTTGTCAGCCCTCAGTGAGGACTGGGGTTATTCCTCCCCAGGCGTAAGAATTGTCATTTCCCTTTTTTTGAACTTTACGAGGCTTCTTTCATTCCATTTTTCTAGCCTATTGAGGCCCCTCTGGTAGCACAACCCTCTGTATTATCAACTCCCCGGTGTCTGGTGTATTATCAACTTCCCCCTGTGTCTGGAAATTGTTCCTGTGATTAATTGCTCCACCAACTTCCTAGGCATTAAAATGAGGGTGCATCACATAAAGGGTATGAGTCTGTGGGTGAGGGCGGCCCTCCTCACTCCAGGCATTGTAGCCTTCAAAATTCTGTGTAGAAACTGTTCCTTATTATGGAACATATTATAATTCCCTCTTTTAGCTGATTCTCATACCAACATTGTGGGTCTTCATCCACAATGCTTGTATAAGAGCATAAGAGTGTACATCAGTGTTTTTAACCTTCTAGGTGTAATTCCCACAGAGTGATTGTTCTGCAGTTCTTTGGGTCCTCTTTCTTTGAAGACAGGAGTAACATTTATTTTCCTCCAGTCCTGAGACCCTTCTCCCACTTGTCCTGGCATCTAGAGCCTGTGATTTCTGAAGGCCCGTTGTGCCTTCAGGTTGAGGAGGCGGCAGCATTTAGTACCTCAGTTGTCTTCATGTCCTGTGTCACCAGGGCCCTTGGTATACTTATGCACTTATAGAAGCCCTTCTGTTGCTTCTGACATCCCTCCCAGAGCTAGCTTCAAGCAGGCTTTCATTTCATTCGGAGTGTATGGATTTCTGGCCCTCTTAAATTAAGAACCTGTCCTGCTTATATCACTTGTAAGAAAACATCTCTAATAAAACATGTATATTACTTCCTTGTACCATATTAAAGCTAACACTTTATTGCTCCCTGTAGACATAAAAGCTGTGATTATGAAGCAAAAATGTATTATGAAGAGCTTTTAGTCAAATGAACCCCTTTGATAGATATTAATTTAATATAATGCATTTATAAATTCTGTATGCTATTTAGAGGATGTCTATCTTCAAAGGCAAGAGAGAAAACAAAACATAAAGACAAAAACCTGTAGCTAAAAAAAAACCATAATGATTTTCTGGTCAGCATCATTAAATAATCTGTTGCCAAATAAGAAGCTGGGCTTGACAACCATTTCTGTGACTGTTCTCATCATCTGTACTCTTCAGTAACTCAAAGCATGTTCTGTTTTTCCCTGAAAAAGTTGTATTTACCAGCAGAGGCTCTAAAAAACATCAGGAGCTGTCTACAATAATGAAAATTTGTTTTAGTGTGTTCATTATATCCACACTCTGAAAAGCCTGTTACTGCACATAGGAAGCATGGGGATGTTCTTGCTTATCTTTCTCTCCAGCAAAAACACAGGAGGATATCTTCAAGTAGCAGGTTGGAAGACGCATCCATCCATCACTTTTGGCAGCGAATCAAGAAAGGATATGGGGTTAAAGATGTTGTACCTGAACACAACTTTAGACAGAACTGATGATCATTTAATGCAAACACAAGGAAAGCAAAACCCAATGCTTTAAACCCCCTGTGTGTTCCAGTCTACTTGTTGGAAAAAATAAGCAAACATTATGTTTGAGAAATCGTTGTCCCTAAAATGAACATGCCTCTTGAGATGAAAATTTTGTGAGGTTGCTGATCAGATGCTGAGAGTGATAAGAGGGCAGAAAGCTATCTCCTTTGTTTGCCACGTTAAGTCATTTGTTCAGATTTCCCTTTTGGTATTGAAGTATGTTGGTCAGTGTGATAAAGTTCAGAACAGGATATTTGGATTTTTAGTGACTCAACTTTTATTCCATCTGAAAAATTATGTATGAAAAACAATGATATTCCAGAAAAAAACCCACAACACAAAGTTCAAGAGACTCAGTACATAATTCTAGAATTAAATTAAACATTTAATGGTGTTGAACTTTCCCTCCCACAGTTTTACAAACTACTCAGTCTGATATTTAACTTTCCTATACTTAATTTCTTTAATGGGGATTTATACAAGAAATGTACTCCTGTATTGAATAATTGCTTGCAAAATCAGTAATTTGAATACTGTCTCTGTTTAAAATTCAATTCCTCAGACTTTTACATTAGCCAAGGTGCTCAGTGAGATGCATCCATCCCTATGACAGTGTGTAAAATGTGTATGTGTTCATTTAGAGTTCTGACATCTTAAGCTTGAAGAGCAAAAAAGGGTATCAATTAGAGAAAGGTTAAATCCAAGAGGGATCAAAATGTACATTCACAAATCGAACACAGTGGAAAATTTCTCAGCCATGTATACATGTCTCTACGAAATCGAACCATTCACTCCAACAGATGCTTGCTGCATCATAAACTTTGTAATATACAGAAGAGTCATTTGGGGTGATTTAGTGCCTTTCTGAAGAGAGATAAGTGTGGAAAAAAAGGTGAGAAAAACTTCAGGAAGTAAATCCTAGAAGCTGATATCTGAGTCTGTAAGTAAAAGTGGTCTTTTTCTGAATGAAAGTGAAACCAGAACAAATGGTGATCAGTGCTGTTGGTGTGACTACACCTATAGTAGTTGGAACAGCAGAAAACAAGCAATACAGATATAAATTCAGACATGGTAGGGGTTGTCAGGCCAAGCTTTGCTTTATGTAACTCCTTGTGTTTTCCAGAATTAAATCACTTTACAGTCCTTTTTCAGATACTAAGCTGTTTGCGTCTACAGATCAGTAAACTACAGATTTTATATAAATGAAAATAAGGGGCTGACTTGCTATGGTGAAATACTAGACTTTGTGGTGGAAGAGTTTGTCTTTTTTTTTATCTGAAATAAGCATGAGAAGGGTATGTTCTGCTACCAGTGGAGGTTCACAAACCCATCAAAATACAGTGAAGGAATATATTTCTTCACTTAAATTTGTGACAAGAGATTTTTCTCCATGAGATGAGACCTTTCAAAAAATTTTATTGCTCATATCAAGCAACTGAACTGTGAGCTGAAGAAATTAATGGCACTAATCTTGGAGTAAGTCACTACTGATTATGAAAATATCTAGATTTAAAAAGGGAAGATCACAGTCAGGTACTTGTATATTAAAGTAGAAAGTACTTTCAACACATAAGAAACATTCACAGTGTTTCATACAGATATTTTGGTATGTGTTTTGGAAATGTGAGATTAAGAATGTAGTCCAGTAATCACAATTTTAGTAGTATTAGAAAAAGAATGTAGAGTTCTGGATTCCTTTTTCTGGATCCCCCTTTTTTGGTGATTTCTAAATCTGTGGCAATTATTCTTTGGATTGACATCAGGAGTGTTCTGCCACTGAATATTTGAAAATTTCCATTTAAACGTGTCCAAATGTATGGTTTTCAATGTCTTTGGGCAATGATGCATACAGGTTAAACTGATACTTGCTGAACCAGAGCTAAGACTTCCGGTGGTGCTTATTCTGTCCATGCCCTGCACTATCTAGAAACAAATCACAGAAGGGACCTTGAGAGATCATC
>VZTU01006162.1:135473-189030 GCA_013400835.1 Zapornia atra | reverse complement strand
CCCATCCTAGAGCCACGAGAGCTCACAGACACGGGAGGTTCTGAGGGGGCGCGCGCGCGCCCCACAGCCGTTGGGGCGGCTGTCTCCCGCCAACCCCCTCGCTCGCCCAGACTGGCACGGCTGCGCCCGCCCCCCCATCCGCAATCCGGTCTGGCGTGTGCCCTAAGGATCTCCCCCGTTATAGACCGATCTCCTCAAGATCACACCGAAGCGCTGTCCCTCCCAACTGCGCCGCTGCCCGGGCTGGAGCTTGGGCCGTGCCCTCACCCCTATGGTCCGAACTCGCGGGTTGAAGATGCGGCTCTGCCGCTGCAATTCCCGCTGCCGCCGCCACTCCAGGGCAGCGGCCTCCTGCAGGTCTCGCTGCAGCCCACTCATGGCTCCGGAAAGGGAACCGGCCATCAGGACCGTGCGGGTGGCAGGCAGGAGCAGGGCACGAAGGGGAAGGGCGGCGCACACAACACCCGGAGTCGCGATGGGAACGGGAGCTCCGCCCTTCCTCCCTCTATCCCGCCCCCTCCGCGTGCGCGCGGCTGCCGTCGCCGTTTCGCGACGAGGCCGTCCGGCAGCGAGCGTCTTGGGTGGTTCTTGAGGCCGTGCGGGTGGCGGCACCGCCTGTCGCCTGCTGAGGGGAGAGGTCGGGCGGCGGTTGGGGCGCTGAGCGCGCACAGCGGGGGCTTTCTCTCTCCTGGAAGCCAAGCGAGAAAATAATACTCGTTGGTTATTTAAATCTCGGGGGGGAGGGGGAAGTTAATGAGCGAGCAGCCTCAGCTCCTCTTCACTCGCTGCCGCGGGGATGGGTTACCTGAAGCTGCTGGTGATGAAGGACTTCAAGTCGTGGCGGGGGCAGCAGGTTATTGGCCCCTTCATGAGGTTCAACTGCATCATTGGGCCCAATGGATCAGGTAGCAGANGGGCGGCGGAGACCAAGAGAGGGTCTGGGGGCAGCTGGTGGCTCTGCTTCTTCATTGTAACTATTAGGATTGGGGCTTCTTTTGGGGTCTTTGTCAGGTCTTTTCTGTGAAGACCACAGGCCTAATGGGGAGGAAATGCTAGCAGTGCAGGAACAGGGCCAGCGTAGCTGCATTGAATGGGTGGGGATGGTGATAGTGTGCCTTTTAAGGTGTAGTTGCAGGGCATTGTGGAGGGGAAGGAAAGACTTCAGTGGGCCTGCTTAAAGTCTCTTCATGTGCACCTGAAGGGGTGGCAGCACAAGGAAAGTTTTGGAGGCTCCTCTGCCGTTGTTTTTTTTAACAGAAAGTATATATTTTTTCCAGCACGGAAGAACAGAGGTGGGGTGCTTGAAGGAGTTTCCAGTTCTAGTTATTTTACGTGCACTTTGCAGCCCTTATAGAATGAGTGGTTTGCAAACAGCACACCTTGCCTCTGCCACTCCCATTTGTAGTTCAGCTTACCAAGGTGACAAGATGGTTTTACTTGAATACACTGGGTTGTAAACTGTAACAATGGAAAACTGCTTCTTGATATGAGTCTCTGGTCTTTTACGCATGAATAAAGTCCTGTGGGAAACAGAAGCTTTGCAGGATGGTAGCTGCTCTGTAGTTTAGGCCATGAGAGCCTAGGTTTGTAGATGTAACCCCATGTTACTATCTTGTGTGTTCTGGAACTTTTAAAAACTTGATTCGCTTCTGAAAGCTCCATTCAACAAATGGGATTTTATTTTCTATTTTCCGGAGAACAATACAATAGGAGGTGGGGCTTGTCCTAAAAATGAGCCACAAAGGTGGATTTAACATCTGGTTTTAGCTTCTCCAGTCTGCTAATGATTGAGTCTATGATTTAGATTTTTAGAACCTGTTGGTTCTTCACCTATCTAATTGAAGTGAGATGTATGAATGTAAGTAACTATTACTTAGTAGCATTATGATATTCTTTATCATCCTATCCTCACTGTTCCATATTGGAAAGTCTCAAAGCAATGGATGCTTTTCCCAGGTGCTCTTCTAGTTAAATCTGAATACATCTTACAGATTAACCCTGTGAGAAAAAACAATTGATATTGTGTAACCTCTGAATTGAGTTTTTCATTTAGTGGTTGATTTCCCCCCTCCCCACCCTTTAGTATTCTTCCTTTCATATTTTAGAGAGTAAGTCGAAAAATATTGCCAAAATAGCGAGGTTGAAGGCAGATAATAATTAAGCTGTAAACAGAAATTCTCAAGATTAAAGGGGAAAAACAAAAAGAAGACTGATTCAATGAAGAGAATTTTTTGTCTGAGGAGAATGAGCAGAGAAGATTGTTGCTCTGGTAAATGGATCTGGGAAAGTACTTGTGTGCTGTAGAGCACTGGAGTTACAGTGGAAAACTTTTCAATTATGTGACAGAGTGCTCACTGCATGCGTTGTGTGAAGGAAACTACCAAGGAAGGATTATAATGCTGCTCGCTCAGATTAAGTAATGACCTCTAGAGATGCCTGTGTAAGAGACAATTTGTTGAACAAAGCGAAAATCAGTCTTGTGACGATTTTTATTACGCACAGGCTTGTTATCTGCTACCATGGTGTTACCTCTTAAAAAATTATCTTAAATACCATATTTTTTTTCCTCCATGAAGTAGAGAATTAGAACTTATGAAGACGTTTTGTGGTTTTGTATATGCTTTTTTGTTAATTGTTACTCAGATGCCTCCTTTCACTTCTGCCATGTCATGCTTTTTTCTTTCTTTTTTTTTTTTGAGGAAAATCTAACATCATGGATGCAATTAGTTTTGTGATGTGTGAAAAGACATCTAATTTGCGAGTTAAAAACGTTCGAGAGCTTATTCATGGAGCACATGTTGGAAAACCAGTTTCTTCTACAGCTAGTGTGAAGATAGTATATTGTGAAGAAGATGGGGAAGAAAAAACATTTTCAAGAGTTATTCGTGGTAGGTGGTAAGGGCTGTTGAACATACTTTCTGTTGTCTGATGTATAAAAAACGGAGACCAAGAACATGCAGCTCTGACTTCAGATGCCTAATGTTCTTTCATGTTTGAATGGATTAAGAATTGTAGTATTTCTTACTTCCCATCACTAGCATTTTGGTAGTCAAGTGTTATAATTGAGAAAACATCCTGGGTCGGTGTTAAAAGTTTAAAGTAATATGCCTTCCTTGCAGTGTACTTTTATCTGTAGCTAGTCACTTGGAATATGTAGATGGTGTGGGCTGTAGAAAGTGGGGACTGACACCTTGCTGCAGGAAATGAGCACTTGAGCATCTGCCAATACCTTTTGGAAGTATGTGACTAGAATTTTCATGCAGAAAAAAGAAATTACTGAAATGACTGAAGGAGTAATTGAAATCTATTTTCTTCTTTTAGGAAATTGTGCTATTGTACTGCTATTTTAGCTCTCTTTTAGTAGATTTTGTATTGTAGCCATTTTATAGTAATTTTTTTTCTTTCTTCCTTTAGGTAGTTGTTCTGAATTTTTTTTCAATGATAAATCTGTCAGCCGATCTACTTATATAGCTGAGCTTGAAAAAGTAGGCATACTTGTCAAAGCTAGGAATTGTCTTATTTTTCAGGTGAGCATTCAAATCCTTTGTAAGAAAACAAAAGCTGCTGAGATTATTTCATAGGAGTACAGTTATCTGTTTGCCAGAAAGGGGGTCAGCCATAGCTAATTTCAAGCCAATACCTTTTTTTCCTGACCTTGGCCAAGAATTGCAAGAATTATTTACAGAATGGAAACAATGGTGTTTATGTGTACATGAATGCACTGGTAAGAAAGAAGGAAGAAGTTGAGTGCTCGCATTATTTGGAGTATATAAGAAAATGTGGATCTCTGTTTATAAATGCTTACTGTATGAAATTTTGGGGGTGTTGTAAAGAGGAAAAGATAATTGCATCTTAAAATGCTCCTAGTGGTCAAGATGCATGAAAATTCATAGGATTTTTTTTTTTTTTGTTAAGATTGAGGGTTTTAAAATTCTACTGGGTTGGTTATCAGTTCACAAGTTTTGAACTACATAGGTCAGTAATACCATATACTTACAATGAGTATGTTTCACAGACTCTTCCTTACTGTTGAAGAAGAAGATTCCAGAGGAATTTACAGAAACCCTATGTATAGATTCTTACTGTGAAAATAGTTTAAATGATGAGGGTATTTGCCTGCTATACAAATAGAATAGAAATGACAAAACTTACTTGCTGCACTTCATTGAAAACAGCAATTTCTTCAGATAAGTGAAGATCTGAGCAGTTAATTAATGCACAAAGCTTATGCACCCACTAGCTTTGGGAGCTTTGCAATATTCTAGGGCATTGATTTCAGCTGGTTTGCATTTAAAATGCTGAGAGAGGGGGCTTAGTGGGTTTTTCATTGAAAATGGCTTTCTGTTCCTTTAAAGAGGCTATGAAGGTTTAATTTGTCATTCTGATACTGCTCACTGATTTGTGCAAGTTGATTTAGTTTTGAGATGTTTTGCATAGACCCTACCAGACATTCTCCTACCAGACATCATTTTAGTGATGTTACTTTATCAGTTGAGGTGGCTAAGTGACACTCATTTTGGTACTAACTTTTCCTTGGGTTTGAATCTAAAATGATTTCCATCCAGTTCTATTAACCATAAATAAATCTGGAGATAAATCTGTGCTATAAGCGCTTAAATTAATTAGACAACACAGTTATCTAGAGTGCTGCGTATTTTTGCAATTTTGTTTCAGGGAACAGTAGAATCTATTGCAATGAAGAAACCAAAGGAGAGAACTCAACTTTTTGAACAAATTAGTAATTCATGGGAATATGCTGAAGACTATGAACAAAAAAAGAAAAAAATGCAGCAAGCAGAAGAGGATGCCCAGTTTAATTATAACAAGAAAAAAAGCATTGCAGCAGAACGCAAACAAGCAAAGATAGAGAAAGAGGAGGTAGAATCATAGGATCATAACATGAAAAAAAGAAGTAACTTTGAGTTAAGATCTCAGATTTTGCATCTTTTATGAACTTAAATACAGGCTTTCTAAAACCAAACCACTGTTGTTTTCCTCTAGTATTTTATGCTATATAATAATTTAGTATAATTTTAAAGAATAGAGGAATACATTTATGTAAAATCTAAAGAAATGGAATGGTGGATTTGCCAGTCTAATTAAGTATTGACTTAAATGTTTGAGTTTTATGCTTAGCACACGTTATTGGAATTAACAGCTACTGGTACGGTATATTACATCACTTGGGACTTGAAATTAGACTGCTAATGATTTAAAAAACCTTTTTATGAACCATAAATAAAATTGTAATGTTGGCAGGCAGATCATTACCAGGAGCTTCTCAAGGAACTATATGAAGAAAGGGTACAGATGCAGCTTTTCCAGCTTTATCACAATGAAACCAACATTGACTTTCTGAGAAAAAGTTTGGATGAGAAGAATATGGAGACTAGTATCAAGAAAGAATCTCTTTCTGAAGCAGAGGATGCATTTAGAGCCAAGAAAAAAGTGCTTGGTGTGCTAAACAGAGACCAGCAGCACATTGAAAGAGACATAAAGTATGCTTTCCAATCACATTCTCTGATAGTTGAGATAAAGCGTAGTCTGCACAGGGACTTGCTTGGCAGGGTGCATTTCCTGTTAGAGGAGTTAGGTGATACGATATCCCAGTGTTAGGGAAGTCAGTTAGTAGTTTACTGAAGTAGTATCTAGACAGTGATTTTACTTCCATCACCATTCCCAAGTTGTCAGTAATTTTATTAGATAAAGACACTTGCTGTTACATCTTTAGAAGCTTATGCTTCTTAAAATTCTATTTTAAGTGGATAGTTTAAAAAAAAAAATCTTTTGTGGTTATCTGACCTTGCAGTTGACAAGTCATTGTTTGCATGTGTGATTGGGAGGGAGTGGTTCTTTTTTCGCTGTGGTTGTGGTGTTTTGGGCAGTTTTTGTAGTTGTTCATTGGTTGGGGTGGGGTTTTTTTTGTTGTTCTGAGTTTGGTCTTTCGGGTTTGTTGTTTGTTTGGGTTTTATAGGGCTCTGGAAGCATTGCTTACTCAGCAGAAATCCCTCTACATAAAAGCAAAGGAAAACACATCGTACCAAATCAAGAAAGCAGAAATGTCTAAAAAATCTTTAAGAGACAAGGAGAAATCCTGTGATAAAGAAAAGCAAAACATAAAAGAACTAGAGATAGAATTGAATGATACTGAGAAGGCATGGAGAGCATTTGAGAAGAAAGCCGAAGAGGAGATACTGCAGAGAGCAGCAGATGTTGAGCTGGAAGAAAGTCAGGTGAATTGGGAGGCCAAAAAATACTGTTTACTAGTGAAGTCCAAAAATCCCCCCGATGATGGAGGAACCATTGTTAAACCTGTCATTTCTAATGATCATTTTGCTGTTGAGCTCAAAAGCTGTAACTTTTGTTTAGAAATTGTTTCTTTGGATGAAGAGAAGTGATGATGCTGCCTCTTGGGGGAGTGGGCTGCCTCCTTTCTGGGAGAGGTGGGTGGGGGGAAAAAAAAAACCCCCAGAAGCTCCAAATGTGGAACACTTGTAGGAAGTAAATCTAAGTTGCATAGATACTTAAATATTCACCTTTGTGAGACTGGAAATGGTAAGCATCTCTCCCAGGG
Source organism: Zapornia atra (assembly GCA_013400835.1). Lineage (NCBI taxonomy): Eukaryota > Metazoa > Chordata > Aves > Gruiformes > Rallidae > Zapornia > Zapornia atra. The sequence continues at coordinate 182,456 of VZTU01006162.1, read as the reverse complement.
TGTGAAGTACATCTTCTAAGCAGTGTGAGGAGATACCGTACTGGAGGAAGCAGTTAATTTTCAGTGAAGAAGTTGAGAACATTTTGATGAGAACTTTGGAAGGGTTGTACACAGGGATTGTCATCTGTGGTTGAGGACTACAGGGTTTGTGGGGGTTTTTAAAAATTTTTTCCACTTCATGGAAGTCCACATTGTACATTGTGGAAGGGTAGAACAGAAAACATCAGTAGGGTCTTGAGGTGAGATGGTAATTTTTGTGAAATGGCTTGTTAGCTTAGGTACAGAAATACATCTTCAATTAGGAAAAAATAGAAGATGACAAAAATGCAAACAAGACTTGGTAGTATGCCTGCCATCTGCTGAGGAAGCTCACTTGTGAGGTATTTTAGGTTATTTTAGAAGGAAAGGACTACATCACCTGATAGTAAATTTGTATTTGAGGCAGCTATCTTTGCAACCATATGGCCAGAAATACTTTTAAAACTAAATGCTAGTTGCTTTTCTGCACTGTCTCTTCCTTAAAATAATTTCTGATCCATCAATGGAGAACCTGCTGGGTTGTTCTTTTAGTTTGTGAGTCTTCCTACTTAGCATTGGTTGGGTTTTTACTGTTGTGGTTTTTTTATGTTTACTTTTCAAGGATTATTTGATAAGATTAAAATGCTGTAATTATAAAGACCACAACTTGCACTGTATTGGGGCTGTGAAAAAACTTCACCGTTAACCTTGACTGCAAAGTGCTGTCAACTTTATAAACTTCCATGAAAAATAACTCATTGGAAGTCTAAAACAAGACTCTAGGGACTATTAAGTATAAGCTTTGGGTTGAATCTTTCTGTAATAAAATCCAACTTCTTATAATGCAATTAGTATCTTAGGTCTGGAGAATTGGGTGATTTTCATCATCTTAATTTTGACTAAGTAGGCAATTAGTTATTGAGGCTGTAACAATGTGAGTTCCCACTTTCAGTGGAGTGAATGTTTTCTGGTTTGCTATTTTTCCAGCTGGAACGCTATAAAGAGCTAAAGGAAATTGCAAGAAAGAAAGTAGCTACACTAACCCAGCAGCTAGAAAAACTTCGTTGGGAGGAAAAAGCAGATCAAGAAAGGCTGAAACTTAATTGGAGGAAGAAAAAAGAAGTTGAGGTATTTGGATCATGCTAGAATTATATTTTAAGGAGAAAAATGTATCCCTGCCCCTCCCTCTGGTACTAATGTCAGCATGAATCTGTTAAATGCTTTGTCGTAAACAAATCCTCAGCAGAGGAGATGCATTGCAAATGTTAGTTTGGTTTTCATGTTATACCAGGTTTAGCCAGGTGCCTTCTAAATCTGTTCAAAGAGTGGTTGTGTGGGCCCACACCGAGGATTTGGTTTTGAAAGCTGTGGCTCTAATGTTTTACAGTTACACAGAACATAGTCTTAACTGTAATCAGTTCTGGTTTTGTAAGTGTAGTTTTTCTTTCTGATGTTCTACCACTGGTGTATGATACTCACACACTTTAGAATTTTGTTTTGATCACAGCTACCTTTCTGCTGAGATGTTTTTAAGGTCAGTTGTGTGTATGAGTGTGGTGTTGGAAAAATTCTCCTTGGTGGCTGCTCTTCTATTTCAGTTGGTGTGAATGCAGATGATTGCTATCATTTATTTCTGTTTATTATTGCAGATCCAAGTGTAACAATAAAATACTTATATTTTTTACTATGTTTCACCATGTTCTGGTTTAGAAAAAATACTTCCTAATTAATTGTTCAACCTTGCATGATGCTTCTTATAGAAGTAGAAAGGACAGAAGCTCAGCTGGTGATGTCTTTTACTGGAAACCTTGCCCTACTAGGTGATTTTATGCCTTCCTCCCCGCCCCCCGCCCCTTCCCGCCCCAAACTATACTAACCTCACAGTTTTGTCCCCTGCTAAGAACTTAGTGAGTCAGTGTGCATCGTTTAGTTATGGAGTCAAGGTCTGGAGGAAACTCCGTATGTTCAGAACGCTTTAAAGTCCATCAGATGAGACTTTACCAGTTCTAGAGTTCCTAACACCTCTGTCTTTTACATATGAACTTGTTTAAATGGAGAAGTCTATCATTTAGTGTATATCTATGAGGATGTAAAGTCACTTTTACTAGAGGTGCACAGTGTTACGATGGGAGACGACAGGCACAACCTGGAATGCAGGGAATTCAGAATAGCTATTAGGTAAACTATTTCATCTCCAGGATAGTCAAACATTGAAGTGGGTGTGCAATGAGGTTGTGGACTCTTCATCCCTAGAGCTAATCAAAAGGTTACAAGGATTCCAGAAGTTAAATTCAGTCTTAATAATACATGTAGGTAACGATATTTTTTCCCCCTTTCGTTTGCTTCAGTTCATCTATTCTTATTCAATTTGAATTGAATATTTATTTGAAAATACTTGTTTCACTGTTGTCGTGGTTTGTAATACATTTTTTTTGTGTCAGATTGGAAACTCTGTCAACTTTTCCTGTGTCCTATTAATCCCAGGCCAAAGAAAGCAGCTTTTTTTTTTTGTGCTGTTTTAACACCTATAACTTACTAGCACTGTGTTTAAGGTTATTTTCTTTGATGGTGTTGTGATTCTATGATTCTTTGTGCTGAAGAGGCTTTCTCTGAACTGTAGCCAAATCTGAAAAATCCAGTAACGGCCTTCATAAAGTAATTTTCCTTTATTTTTCACGGTGCAATTTGGCATGTGCTTTTGAAATACCAGAAAGGGAGAAAAGATGTAGCCATACTTGTTCGGAATGAAGAGCTTGATATTGTGCTATAAATCTGTTGTTTTCCTCTGGCTTGTTTTTAATACATTCTATTTGTGATTGCATAGGAAAACATAAAACAGACTGTGGAACAGATAGAAGAGCAAAAAAAACGGATAGAGAAGTTGGAAGAATATGCCAAGATATGCACGTATGGTCAAAAAATTAAAAGTTTAATGGATTTCTTGTGTATTATATATTTTCAAATTAGTGAAGCAGTTTTCTAATCCTTTCAAATCCTAGTAAGATTCTGATTAATAGTTCGGTTACTGTCAGAATAAAGTAGGAAGTATGATGACTCATCCACACATTTAAAACCAGTTTCATAATTACTTCTTACTTACTGTAGGTGTGAAAATTATGTCACTACAGGTAGGGTCAATTAGTGTACAAATTCTGAGTGGCAGAACAGGGCAGTTGTGCTGCTCTAGGACCCAATTACATTGGGTATTAGGACAGCTCAATCTTTGTTTCCTGGGACTTGACTCATACCTGATTTTTACTCCTTGTGAAGTGAGGTGTATAAACCCTTTGTTGAGCAACATTAGCCTGTGTTTTGTTGTTTTGTGCAGGAGGACAAAGCAGGGGATCTCCAGAGGTTTTTTTTTTTTTCCTCCCTATCTCTACCTGTGCCTCTGTGATGCATGTTTTGGCTTAATTTTGTCTGTGTTTTGAACAAAGTTCTGCCATGGACAGGGAACAGCAGACCCCTTGTGATTTAGTGTGATGCAAAATGGCTTTAATTGAGGAGCTGTAGAGTGTAGTAGAGCATTAGTGACTTTGGTAAAGGTGTAAAGTGAGTCATAACTTTGCATGAGTATTCTCCATCCTTAACTTTACAATATTAGACATTTTCTTGATGGAGGATAAAACAATATGGTTGTGTGTTACGCAGCCAAAAACTGACTTCGATTTTGAAGCCTTAGAAACAGCTTAGAGCATAGAATGCAGTTTGTATAAGAAGTAGCTCCTTATAGCTAATCCAAATGTTCAATGATTTTCATAGATGGTGACCACGAAATTACTTTAATTTTATAAGCTAAAAGCTTGTAAAACTGAAACAGTAAATTGCTTTCCTACTTTTGCTTCAAAGTGAGTCGTTAGCAGAGAAGAAACAGCAAGAGGAGGTCCTAACTAAGGAAATTGAACATGCAACAATGCGAATGGCTGAAGTGAACGAAGAATTGAATAAAATAGGCGGGGAACTGCAGAATGCCAAAATGGATTACCACGAGGGAAGGCGCCAGCAAATGAAAGCCGAGATCCTGGAGAGTCTCAGAAGACTGTATCCAGATTCTGTGGTAATTGAATGGCCTGATTTAAATGCTTTATTTTAGAATCAAGATTTAGGAGTTCTGCCTTAGAGTAAGCAGCTAGAGTAAATTGACTGTGTCTAATATTATTTTAAACTTTATGCTTGCTTGAGTGTACTTGGAATACTGTTACTGACAGCATATACTGTCATTAGTTTTCACAATTTTCAAAACTGGAGAGATTGTTGTTTGAATCAATTAATTTTGATCTCTGGTGTGATTTTTGTAGCATTCAAATTTTTTTTTCCCATTTTTGGTTTGGTTTTCTTCTGTCATCAAATATATTTTTGACTGGCTTATTTTGAACAAATGAATGGTTAGCTGTGAGACCACTTATTCCAGAAATAATACTTCTTCCAAAGGAAAATTTTGATTAGGTACATGAGATGTTTGTGTTTCCAAGTGGTCTTTCTTTGCTTATCAGTTACTGTATTTATTACTGAAGAGTAATTGAAGCTTTTTGTGTAGTGATTCTGATTGTTGTATGAAGCTGATGTACACCTTTTTATCAACACTTTAAAAGATTTACTCCAATCCTGGGAGCCATTCCAAATATGAACTTTTAAATTAATGAATTAAATATTTGGTCTCCGAACATGTCTTATTACAAACAGTCCTTTTTGATATACATAGTTGAGATGTACAAGCTGGGAATCTTTTTTTTAATGTTCAGAAGGTGACAGACATACCTCTACTTCCCGGTGCTGCTATAAGAACATAAAAACTAAAATGGTTGTGGTTGCTGTTTGTCTTTTTGAAAACCTCAGAATCTGGCAGGTGTCTGAGCCTGTTGTTTTCTCAGGAGATTAAGAAGTGTGCTTTACAGCTGTTCTCCAGCATGCTTTCATCCATGCTAACAAGGTGTTTCCAAAAAAATCACAAAGGTGATTGGTATATTTCTCTTTTGCTCACCCTTTGCATTGTATCCCTCTTTGAAAAGCGGATCAGGCTGGTGATAACCCTGCTGGTTTAGGGGAGGGCAGGTGTTTGTGGTGTTCTCTGTTTAGCTTCAGGAGCTGAAAACATAAAAGTAGTTACAGATGTGATCTCCTAGCAAATGAAACCTAGATAAGTGAAATTGGTTACAAAATTATCCTGTTACAAAAAGTCATAATGATATCTGTTTAAGTTACCCTTGTTCCTGCACTAGTTTTCCCGAGCACCAGCACATGAGGTAATAGAGTTGCTTCTGAGCTGTTACTTAGACGCTAGTGTACTAATTGCACATTACTGAACACAATCCAAATTAAAGTCTCAGGATGGAAGGGTCATGCATGTCACACTTTATCTTCTGGTAGTCCACTAAGTACTTGGGCAGAACTGGAGGAAACCTTGGTGTTGCCTTGCTGGATTTCAAAGGAAAAAAGTAGCATACTGCTTCAAATGTTTAGTTTCTACTTGTTTTAAAGCTTCTGTTCTTCTAAAACATTCTTTTAATGGTTGGTGAACATGCCAGGTTCTGCAGGAGCCGTGCAGCAATGTGATTCCCGCTGTATGAGTGAGGTGTGCATTTTCACAGATCTGTCTGATCAACAAAGCAAATTTTGCAGCTGAGGTTTACAATTCAGTTTTCAAAATGGCATTTCTATGTTGGGAGTCTTAATTGGCAAGATTGCTGTTGTTACAGATTTAGTTTGGCCATCAATACTTGTTTTCATAGAAATCTGGCATTCTGTCTGGACTTAAATGCCTGTATCTGAAAGTATAATAGAATCTCTATAATTTTGCATGTCTGAAATATGTGGCTGAGCTGCAGATAGAAACATCCAAGTAGATGACACTCTGTGAGGAAACTAGGAAGCTAAATAAAGAGCTTTGTGGTGTTGGGAGTTATTTCAGAAAAGGGAAAACATTTGTCGAGAGAAGGGTGAGAAATTAGGTCATAGCAAGGCTGTGATTTTTATCTACTGAAAATGAACCCTATCATACCATTCATGAGTTAATACTGTGGATGACCTGTTGCATACAACCCTTACCAGTTGTCCTCCTTTTCACATTTGTTCAAATTTGATAAGAATGAAAATGCAGATACGCAGGAGAAGAGCTGTAGCTATATGTCACAAGCAGAAAAATTGTTCTTGCATGAATTCACAGGTTATAAAGTTCAGAAAGTACGTGAGTAGCTTTAATCACTCAGGGAAAGCTCAACTCTATAGATACAGAAGGGGAACAAAAGATCTTTAGGGAGCGTGTACAGGAAAGACATGATTAGTTTTATCTCTGGAGTTATTTGAATATATGGCAAAACAGGCTTGGTTATTTGGACTGTGCAGTACAAGAAAAGCAGTTTTCATGCTGCTAAGGTAAGTAGGTACTTCTTTTTTGAATTGAAACTGGAATAGTGCCTCTCGCTACCATTTTCCAGTTAGCAGTTCTGTTTCTTTAAGACCCTATTGTCATTCAAAGATCTTGCTGTGTGTTAGATATTTTCTCCTCACAAAAAGATGCTTAGCTATCTTTCCTGCTGTCACTCTGTCATACTTCTAGAAGTATATGCTAGAGAGTGTGAGTACAGTGACATATCTCAGTGTTTTAACCTTAGGGAAAAAATTAAAATCCCTTCAGATTTTGAAGGCATACTTTGCCATTTCAATTGATATCTACTGCAGTTTCCTTTTTTTTTTTTCTTATGTACAGCCATTGTAAGAGTGCAGCTGGTTGGTAGGTAGATAACACTTTTGCCTCTTACTATTTCAGTATCATGCATGCAGAAATGTTATTTGATATCTACAGTAACATTAATTTTTAATTTGTGTTTTTCTCTTCAGTTTGGAAGATTGCTCGACCTGTGTCATCCCATTCATAAAAAATACCAGCTTGCTGTTACCAAGGTATTCAGCAAATACATGACTGCTATTGTTGTTGCCACTGAAAAAACAGCAAAAGATTGCATTCGGTTCCTAAAACAAGAACGAGCTGAACCTGAAACTTTTCTTGCTTTGGATTACCTTGATGTAAGTACATTTTTCTTTTCTTCCTGTCACCAGTAAGTTTAAAACACTTGTAAATCTTGATATTGGCTTATTTAAGCTTAACTAAGATAGGCTTAAGTGTTAAGGCAGAGGTGAACTTCATGAGGCTCCTGTCAGCCTGTTTCTCCAGCCTGCTGAGGTTCCTCTGGATGGCAGCGTAACCATCTGGTATATCAAGCTGTTTTGCCTCATCAGCAAGCTTGCTGAGGGTATGCTCTGCCCCAACATGCAGATAGTTAATAAAGATATTAAACAGGATCTGTCCCAGTATTGACATGGCTAGTTACTGGCCTCCAACTGGACTTTGTGCCACCAGTTACCACTCTGTGGGCCTGGCTATTCAGCCAGTTTTCAGTCCACCCAATGTTTGTTCATCCAGCCCCTGTTTCATCAACTTGTCTATGAGGATCTTGTGAGAGACAGTATTGAAATACTTAGTGAAGTCTTCAGTAGACAACATCCACTGCTCTCCTGTGAGAGATGCTGCTTTTAGCTGTTTGTAGAAAGCCTCATCCACTTGTTTGTCCTGGTGAGGTGGCCTGAAACCCACTACAATGCTTCTTTATGGGTTATTTGTTTGGTCTTTACCCATGAGCTCTCAGTTGGATGGTCCTTCCCCAGGTAGAGCTTTGTGTGTTCTGGCTGTTCTTTCACATACAGGGCAGCTCTACCGCCTCATCTTCCCAGCCTGTCCTTCCTAAAGAGCTTCTGTCCCTCCATTGCAACACTCTGGTTGTGGGAACCATCCCACCATGTCTCCATGATCCCAAGAAGATTTTAGCCCTGGAACTGCATACGGATCTTGTTTATTTCCCGTGTGCCTGCATTAGTGTACTTGCATTTCACACGCAGTGAGATAGGTTATACAGATATACAGACTGTAGTATACACAGATGAAAACCAGATCTGTTCCTAGTCTCATAGCGACTGACCCCCCATTCTGTTGATTTGTACGTCCTGTCCCAAGACGACTCAGATTTGGAAATGCTTTGCTGTTACAACACGGATTCTAAACACCCCTTATTTGTTTTGTAGGTTAAACCAATCAATGAAAAATTGAGAGAGATAAAAGGAGCTAAACTGTTGGTGGATGTTGTACAAACTCCATTTCCTCCACTGAAAAAAGTGATTCAGTTTGTGAGTGGGAACGGCTTGGTCTGTGAAACAGTTAAAGACGCAAAACACATAGCGTTTGATGGACCAGTAAGGTTGAAAGTAAGCAGATTCATTTTGGTGCCTGGTGCCATTTAAATAATTCTTCTATAAACATCCCATGAAGTATTGCAGATAAACACAGAATGGTACCACACTGTGTATTTCCCATGCAATTAAGCCCCCAGATATTTCATATGGTTGTGTTTTCCTTTGTATGATAGTATGTTTACATCCTTTCCTGGGGAAAGGAGGCAGATTAGAGCATAATTAGCGTCTGAACATGTTTCGTGGTATGGTCCTCGTGAGGAGGAGGAAGGAGGGATATTGCTGTTTTAAAAACTGCCTAATTTAAAAATACAGACTTTATCTTGCTAGTTTTCTATGAAGAAATGCTTTCAAAAATCCTTCAAAACATTTGACAAAATTTCTTGGTTGTAGATTGTGTTGGTAACTGGAATCAGTTCTTCCTGCAGTTCCTCCTTCTTCCGTATCTCTATTGCTGTCACAGTCTGTAAAGCCCTTTTGTCCACTTATTAAATCTTTTAAAATCTTGATTAAAACAGCTTTAAGTTGAGGTTGAGTGTGAAATCATGTTTACTTGGAATCCAGGTAAATCACAAAAACACCCACATTATTTACTAAAATTGATTCTTCCTGTTGACTATCTTTATTCCATTATCACATTGCTTGGTTTGCTGTACTGAGCCAGACATAACCACCTAAGTAGCCAGTGTATACTCAAATGTCTCATCATAATTGCATAAAAACAAGAAACTTTTATACAATTTTGCTTCCTTTTCTGATTGGCTGCAATAATACTAAAATGTGACTAAATAGACAACTCTGTGGCTTCATGTATCATTTTGGTAGGTTTGGAACAAGAGAAAATATTGGAGCCCACTAAAACATGGTTGTCACTAGTTTAACTACTGTATCTTGGTGCATTAGTTTGTGAGGTATTTTGACTGCTTTGTGTTCAGATTTACTTGGTTTGGGGGTTTTTTGTTTGTTTTCTTCCAGACAGTGGCTCTTGATGGAACTTTATTTTTGAAGTCTGGAGTGATTTCTGGAGGATCGAGTGATTTAAGATTTAAAGCTAGATGTTGGGATGATAAAGAAATTAATAAAATGAAAGAAAGAAGAGATAGCTTGATTAATGAGTTAAAGGTAGGTCTCTTGAAAAGTACGTGACCCCAAAAGGGATGTGGGAGTAAAAGTTGTAGGTAACTTAATTCAGTTATTGGAAGAGGATTTTTGAAAAAGCTGACTCTTCAAAACTTCCAGAAGATGCAGACAGGACATAATAGCTGTTTGTCCTCTTCTAGTTAATAAACTGTGAGCCTCTGTCCATAGCCAGGAGGGTTGGCTCACACATTGCAGAGGTGGGGAACCAGGAGAATACTGTTTATTCAACTTTTTTCAAGGAAGAAGAGCTGTTGTTTAAAGTACCTGAAGACTTCCAGTGAAGAAGATAATACATTCTGTCAATGTGAAAATATTTGCATGGACCAAAACCTGTCAGTGGAAAATGATTTGTCATACTTCTAGTTCCTTTGGAGATTGGATAGAGTAGGAATCTAGGGATTTGCAGGCATGTTGCTCTTGAGAAAGAAATCTATTATAAAATGAATATTGAATGTGACCAGTGCTGTCAGCATTTACCTTGATTGGGATCGGTGTCAGTGAGGCTTTATGTACTATGAATCAGAAAAATGAGTGATTTCCAAGTAAGTCCTCTGTTGTTTAAACTGCTTTTTTCTCCCATTGCAATATTTTTCTAGGATTTAATGAAGATCAAACGGAAGGAGGCTGACTTAAAGCAGGTGTATGCTCAATGCCACGGAACTCAGATGCGACTTAAATATTCACAGAGTGAATTAGAGGTTATTAAAAAGAAACATCTTGCTAATCTCCACACGGTATAATACAAAGCCTTTTTTTTTCATGGATAAGAATTTAATTTTTTTTATCCAAGGTGCAGATGAAGTAAATACTACTTAGTTACATAGTGGTTTATGTTTTAATTCAGTTTGCATGCAGCAGTTATGCTTGAGGAATTAATAACAAACACTCTATAACCTTGGGTTTTATATTATAACTTACATGAGGCATTTTCTATTTTGGTTTTAGATTTTAATTTCTGGTAAGCTTGGTTTATCAATTAATAACCTTCAAAAGTTTGTGAGTCAAAAGGCCCTTGAAATTATACTTGCCATGTACTTTGCTTTTCTGCTTACTATAACTGTGATCATTGCATGCAAATCAGCAATAATAGTGAGTAAATGGCATAATAGTGGCTAAGTGAGAAGAAAATATTTAATTAGAAAAATATAGTTAATCTGGAACAGAACTGTCTATTAATCTCTAGAAAAATGAGCATCCTATTAACAAAAAAATCTCCATTTTTTCCTTTCTATCTAGGAAAAATCAAAACTGCAAAGTGAACTGGTAAACATTGAGTCTCAGCATGACATGTTGAATGAAGGAGTAGCACATAGAAAAGAAAAAATACGAGAATTTCAGAAAAAAATTAATGAGGTAATGCCTTCTGTTGGAATCATACATAACAGCTTGTGCCACTGCACTAAAGAAATTTCTGTTCATGCTCACTTTTAGACCTTGGACACCTGTAAACTACTTTGTCAGCAAGGGTTCTAAGTTACTCCAGCAATCTTCTCAGATTCTCTGCCTTTCTTGGCAAGGTATATGTGAAGAGACATGTACTTAGATGTTAGTATATACATACTCTATATATCATAGCATTGCAAACCATTTTAATTAAAATCAAAATGCAGTGACTTTTATGTGCCAAACACAAACCCAAACAAATCCATCTACTTCTTGAATATTAGATGAAGTTTCAATTAATTTATACACTGTAATTTCATTTTACATGGGAGAAAATTTTTTGAGTTTGAAGATGATGGGTTGGTTTTCCCCAACCTTTTCCTGTTTTGCTAATAAATATGACTGACTTTTTCTTAGTATTGAGCCAGGAGTAATCCATCGAAGTTCACAGATTTAGAGCTCTCAGTGCAAACTTTCGCTGTAGATCACATCCAAGTAAAATACTCTCAAGGTATTTCATGACCTGAGGGCAAATTCTAGTCAGTCTCAGCTTATTCTTTCCCAGACTGTAACGTCCAAGTTCTTTGCAATAAGCTGTGTTTACAGAATCTTTCCTTTACGTGAACAGATGATTATGCAGTGTGACTGCATTACCAGACTTTTAAGTTTCTTTTGGCATGAAATCTCCCTGGCTGTTGTGGATCTGTGACAGCATGTGTGTACACTAAGTCCTCTATGCACCCACAACATTTGTAGATCTCTCAGAAAGCAGTCCACCCACTAGGTAGACAGTGTCCAAGTGCATGACGTGAAAATCATTCCCATGAATTCATCGTGGGACCCATTCAGCATCTACATGGGAATGCTCTATGGATATCTTTTTATCTGGAGAACACTTCTGAAGCCCACAGACAGAATAGATCAGATTAGGCATGCTCATGCTATTAGAAATTGAGCTCTGTATCAGTACTCAGTGCTGAGAACAGTTCTCTGTGTGCTACTGAGTGGCCTGTGACCAGTTCTCATCTTGAACTAATTTATGCAATTCCACATGTAAAAAGAAGCCAAAACTGGTGCATGTTCTCTGCCTGTCTTGTGGTACAGGGAGAAAGGATTGCAGATGCGTGTCACCTGCAATCTCTGAGAAAGTCATTGATGTTTAGGTCATAAGGATTCCAGATACAAGGAAATATTTTTGTTGGGAGTTTTGTTTTTTTTTTTCTTTTGTTCTGGAGGTGGGAGGGTGGTGAGGAAGACTGGTCATCAGTTTCCAAAGAATAACATTACTTGAATAGAGTAACTTGATCTGAGGTAGTATTTGATACCTGGTTAAACAAGCCTGCACACCAAAAAAGTATAAACAATACTAGGTTTTGACCCACAAAGTTCACTTAAAACTTTGCTTGGACCATTGGGTTTCCTTCTAAATGCTGTAGGCAGTTGCTCTATCTTTGTTCAGTCCAGCCATATGCACAATGCCTATTTGCCTGCTTAAATTTTTCATTAAATCTTTAGGACTGTTTTTGTCTGAAAGTTTTGATAGTATATACTATATAATTTAGAAAAGAAAGACTCTGTGGCAGGCTTTTCTTTTCTTTGCTGTGGCTTTGCTGTAAATGGAACATAGCAATTAATATTTATGGATCGCTTGGAAGGACTAAAATGAGGATCTGAGCTACATCAAGAAACTTGCTGTATCTGATTAGTGTCTTGTGTACCATTCAGCTTTCTCTTTCTGAGTTGTCTGGGAACTGCAGAACCAGGGAAGCTGGTTAAACTGTCGTGACTCTTTGGACTGGCCAAGTGCTGTCTGTAGAAGCTTAGATGAGAGTTAACTTTTGCAGATTGTATGCCTTGTACCTGGCACTTGCACTGAAAGTGCTACTTGAAAATATCAAGAACAGATTACTTCTCAGTAGTTCAGTTTGCTGTCTCTTAAAGTACCTTGAAAAGCCAGCCTGTAGTAACAGTGTGATTGTGTAAATGTTTTACTTCTGTGAGTGCCAAAATAATATAAACATTTTCACTCTGTTTCCCTTTATACAAAGGCTGAAGATGCTGTTTTCAAGGAGTTCTGTGAAGAAATTGGTATAGAAAATATTCGTGTGTATGAACGAGAACATGTGAGACAGCAAGAGGAGATTGATAAGAGAAGGTAGTGTTTGTAATGGAAATGTAAAGGAGTGGTTTGTATTAGATTTGGCATGCTGGTAAATGAGTAACTATCACAGGAAATGTGACAAAAAGGTAGAAGACTATAAAAAGTTATGTTATCACTGCAAAGATCAGTTAGCACTGCTCACTATGGTTTGGGTTTATTGGACAGTTACAGTCAGTGACATTTTGCTACAAACTTGAAAGGTAAAATACACTCTTTTCAAAGTGCTGGTGTAGAAAAACAGTTTTCTAAAATCCACACTGAAAAATGACTCCATCACAAATTGAGGATGACATGAAGGGCTCAGTCATGTATCAAAAATCATAAAGGAGAATTCGTCGTAAGGTGCAGTCATTTAGTATAGGAACATACTGTTAAGGAAAATCAGACCTTAATTTTCTTACAGGCACCTTCAACTGGTATTCCCATCAAACAGGCACAAGTCACAGGACCACACATTTGTATCTTAAAGAATGAGAATGTTAAAAGGAACTGTCTGTACTACAGGTGTTGTCAGGCAGATGACAGTTTGCGCGCTTGCTAATGTTACTTACAGGAGATACACCTTTTCTACATGACGAGTGTAATGGCTACCACTGAACATCACTTTCTTTTCAGCTGAAAAGCTATCTGAAACTAGTACAGTATTTACACCTGCTAAGAGGCTCTCTGGTTTTCAGAAACTTGCCCAAATGTTATGTTTTTGCCTAGGGCTGCAGTGAGGTAGTAGTGCAGCACATTGAGCTGCATTTAAAGCAATTGCTGGCTGAAGGGGTTTGATTATATATTTATAAGAACTGAAGTCTGCTGAAGGGTAAGAAACCAGCCATAGAGGAGTGAAAAGAGGAGCTTTTTGCATGGTCCTATGCTGCATGGCACATACAGCCTTCGCCTTGCTTGTGCCCTAATTTGCCAACATCGGTCCTGTGAGCTTGTGCTATGGGCCCTTCTTACCCAAGTGTAAAGAGCCTGTAGCTAGTGGTCTGCCAACCCTTTTACCTGAACGAAAGATGCAGCACTAGTAGCAAGTCATTTGGGAAGCTCAGAGGCAGACAGCAACAGCTGAGAGGAGACCTTTTTGTAAACAGCCACTTCGTTTTACTTCAGTCCTTTCTCACAGCAGCATGTGCAGAAGCTTCTGCCGTTGTACCTGTATAAACAAGTACAGGTCTCAACTGAGAAATGATACACAAGGCCTAGTACAGCTTTAAAAGCTTCTTGTCTCATGCTTCTTAATTGCTGTCTCCCAACAGAGATAAGTTCCTTGTAACACTCAGATAAACATACTTGCCAGCTGATTGGGAGCCTTGTGGAGGCAGAGCAGGGAGTGCAGGCCTTGGGTAATATACAGCATCAGTGTAGCTTTTGCCCAGATCAGGTCTGCATTTTTTACAGGTATATGATTCACACTGAGGTACTTGGAACTTTTACTGTTCCTTTCTACATTAAATGTGACCACAGAAATATTCGTACTGCATCTTTTGAACTATCATCCCTGTATTTTTGTAACTTCCAGTATATCCACAGGATGCGACATAGTGGAATCTATGATCCTAATGTATGCAAATTACTGTGTTTGTGTAGAATGCTATCTGAGTAGTCAAAACCAAAATGTATTTTGTAATAACATAAAATCATAGATGCTATCCTGCTTTGTAAGCATTGGTTTGAAATACTGTACTTTGACTAGACTGGAGTTTGAAAATCAGAAGACACGACTAAACGTCCAGCTGGAATATATTCGTGATCATCTACAAAAATTAACAAACACAGTCAGCAAGCTGAGGGAGACAGCTGATAAAGATGAAGCTGAGATTGCCAGGCTAAAGAAGGTAACTCTGAAATGATGTGTATATATATCTGTCTATGTATCTTTGTCAGGGACTGAGAGGAAAGAATGCATTCAGTTGCAGTTTGAATAAATGTAGTTGATGCTGTTGAGTAATTCTTTTGGGGCTTAATTCAGTGTTGACTTTGCACATGTTTAAAAATCCCAGTTGCATATTGTCATTTTAACCTTGGGATAACCGGTCATATTAGGGTACTTAGTAAACTTATTTTTAATACTTAATAAAATTTGGGGTTACTGTATGTACAGTGTTACATTGTGTTGACATGAAAAGGTGGCATATGACTACAGATAAAACTAGTAACATATGGCTGAGATTCTTTGAAGATTTTCTGGTGCTTTGCATCTTTAAGGTGCTTCACAGTCACTAGTAGACTTAAAATGATTCTATGAAAACTAATCTAGATTTATATTTTTTTTAGTTGAAGTAATATGTATGGATTCTTCCTTCATCTTTGTCTTAATTCAGAAGCAATTCTTTGTTGTGTTAATGGTGCTTGTTAAATAAACTGCCTGTGGTACAGTGGAAAGTAAAGAGAAAAAAGAAATGTAATAGTGCTTTGAATAAAAAAACCAAAAATGAAATATAAGACTGCCCCAAAATAGGCAAAAAACCCATGTACATCATTTGAACTCTCTGGTTTAGCATCAGAAGACCTATTTCTGGTACTGTAGGAAAAAGTCATGCATGAAAAACATGTCTTAACTTCATGTCTGTGTGCATAATTCTTCTGAATTAGGACTGAGTAAATTCAGGCATTTTTGTCCTGGAGAAGGATTGCCTTGTATTCAGTGCTGCAGGTACTTTGGATGCTCCAACAGCAGTAGGTCTTGATTAAGTTGCCATAATATTAGTCCCTTAAGAACCATGTCTTCGTACACGTAGCATTTGGTTTACTATATTCTAGAACCTTGTTTCTAGCAAGTTAGCCGTGATATGGGTTATGTAGGGGAAGACTTCTAGATTCTCTGTAGCTTACCTCAGGATTTATCTTTGAAGAACAACACTTCTGAAGGATTTCAGGTGAATTTAGGTGTGCTAAGTATGTTGTAGATACACAGTAAATGGGATCCTTCTTGCGGGGGTAAGGGAATAATTGAGGAAAAGAGAGTAGTCTGCAGATCTTGGGTATTTTAGAATCCCTGCCTTGTTTGATAGCTTTATACTTTAGTCTAGTACAGTCACAAATCTGGAGCTGGCTGTGCCACTGTATGCAAAACAACAGGGTCTTCCTAACTGTAAAGCTATTTTCCTAGTGCTGCTTGGATTTTGAGCTGTAACATATTTGAATGTACTTATAACAGTTTTAAAATCTTAACTCTTTCTTTCTATATAATAAACACTCCATATCAAGGTTTTTGATAAAAAGTTAAAAATGTAAATATTCTTATGCAGGATGAGGAGAAGCTTCTAAAAAAAGTGAATGAAATGATGGAGGAGCAGCAACATATAAAGGCTAGATTAAGTGTCCATAAATCTGAGGTTACCAAAACCCAAAATGAAGTTGAAGAGTTCAGAAAGACATTGTTAACTCTAAATAGGTAATTACTACTGTACTCCTGGGAAAATTACTAATGTGGCAATATTTAGAAGCATTTTAGTCATCAGATATTTGAATTTCTCTTGTTCTTTTTTATTGTGAAAGATCCATGGGATACAAGGTAACTCACATTGGCAGAATGCAGTAGTTAATTATTTTTTTCTAATTCATTATGTAGTTCCTAAAAGTTACATGAACCAGACTATTTCATGATAACGTTACCTTATTATCTGCCTAGTGGTAGGTCTCATGATGATGTCTGACAGCTATGTACTCATTTCTAGCAAGTTATATATTCGCTTACAGCTTGATGGGGGAGGAACATAATAAGTTTGCTGATAGTGGGTTTTGGGGTGTTTTTTGAGTTGTACAGTTCGTTCAGTTAATGAGAATTTTTTCTGATTTCAGTGTTCTTATTTTTTCCAGGCCTTTCAGGTGTTGGATACCTTAAACTAATAATAATTTTAGATTGCTGTTTTGTCCTTACTGTAAAGTCAGCTGCTTTGGGGACAGCTTATACTTCAGTAGTCTTCTTCTGCTTGTTTATTGCTGATGTATTTAATGACTCTTAATAAGGAATCTTCTTTATGTTTAAAAACAAAAAAAACCCCTAACAACTAAATGGCACAGTATGGCTAGGTAAACTTGTGGAATTTCATAAAAACTTATAGATTATATGCTTAGCAATTGGTTTTATAGCATGTATTTTTAATAGTCTAAGACTTATATTTCTGCTTTGTTTGGCAGCTTGATACTATCAGAGGAATTGGTTGCAAACAATGAAGCTGTATTTCAAGTAATGATAAAAGATACTTGATTAAAATCAAAAGGATTTGATGTCCATATGTGTTCAACAGTGCTGAACAGAGCAGACTTTAGTTGTCATTAGGAAGGGTGGATATTAGCAAGCACTGTAATGTGAACTTGCAATATGTTGAATCTTTATCTGTGCCTCCAGCATTTACCTTATGGTAGAGTTAAGAATCAGTACAAAATAGCAGAGCGTTAGCTTTTGTGCTAGAGTAGTGTGTGGTTCCCTGCTCCTTCTTGAATAATTTGGGAGAATCAAGGGGATGGAGGAAGCTAAATACCGTTTTCTTTTATGCTTGATGATTATAGAGGGTAAAACTCTCTTGTACTTGGTAGCTGGTTTTTGTTCTGTACAGCTGTGGATGTGACTGGCAATGGTGCTGCTGCTCTTTAATAGTTCTGTGCCTTTTGTGCATGTAGGGAAGCTGCACAGTTACAAAGGGAAGGTGCAGCTCTAGAATCCTCTCTGGAAGAAAAAAGATTAAGACGACATAACATGCTTCTTGAATGCAAGGTGCAGGACTTGAAAATAAAGCTCCTGTCTGGATCACTGGATGACATCAGTGAAGTAGAGGTACTGCAAATGTTTACAGAATATGGAGGGCCAATTATTTAGTAATGAATTTAAAGATACTTATTTTTTCTTTATGGAACTGTTTGTCTTAACATAGTGATGTTAAAATACATTGTTTTCATATGATCGGACCTCGTCCATTGAAGAGGATTTTTGTTTATTTTGGAGACAGAAGTGGTGTTTGCCAGTATTTTTGCTTGTGCTTGAAACGGATTCCTGTGAAATACACACAGTCACTGTGGTACAACAAAATTGGTATGGAGTATTCTGGATGCACGTGTGTAAGAGGACACACGGGTCAATTCAGAACTCTAAACATGGCATGTACATTGGTTGAGATTATATTTGGCTAATCATCCATTATATACATGCTGGTTAAAATCATCTGTTTGTCTTCAGTAGAGGTAGGTACAGAAATGAGGGCTAGGCTAGAATAGAAATAGTTCTGCTACCAGAGGATTAACTCTCATGATTTTTCTCAATGTTCCCTCTTTTTCCAGTATATCTTTTGAGGAGAGAAATGATACTTTGTCCACTCTTACAAAAGAAGAGGTGTGGGTTCTGAAGGACTTGTAACATATCTGTGAATTTGGAAGGCGTCTTGTTGAACCCATTGCTTAGAGGAGTACATTTGTTGGAGGGGTAGATATGAATCAATAGGTCAGAAGACAAAATGAAGTCAGTGAGACTTTATGACAGCATCTAGGCACCTCAGCTGACTATTAGTAAGGAAGAGAGGAAACCAAGGAGGAGGGCAGTAGGAATAGCAACTTTGATTCCTAATTAAGATCACTGAGAAGACCGTAAGATTGGGTTCTGGGAAAGAATCGTGGTAGGAAAGGGACTGGTAACAACATGCAGAACATATTTCATTTAAGAGAAAGTAGCTGTTTAAAATCCAGGTGTACAGTGTCAAGAAGATATGATGCTTATGCTGTACACAGAACTGAATCTACTCATTTTTTCTGAGGCCAACCAAGTGGAAGGAGTGCCTTGGCATACACACTTCAGACCTTTTCCTTTAAAATGGAATGTGTTATCATAGCAATCCTTTACAATTGGGAGACTTACAGTATGCACATTGTTTTGAGTATATTCCAAATAAATTAATGCTGCTTTCTTAGTTTCAAACTGAAGTTAGCAGGTGTTTCCATCTTCATAAAGAAGGTGCTTTTTTTTTTTTTTTTTAAATTGGACTCATTCAATATTAGCCAACTGTTAACTCCATTTTGGCTAGGGGAGGAACAATGGAATAAAATTACCACATATTATGTTACTACTGTCTCTTCATTTTATTTCCTTTTAATGTCTTTGTTAACATTTAAACTATTAAAACATGTCTTATTTCTGAAATGGAATGTTCTTTGTATTTATAGCTAGGAACTGAAACAGAAGACATTGGGACTACATCAAGTATCTATGAAAGGGAGGGGGCAATTCAGGTAGACTACAGCAGCCTAGATGAAGACCTGAAGGTAATCTTTTGGTTTGAAATTTACAGAATGAGTTTTTAATTTTTGTTTTAAATACCTTATTATTTGAAATTATTTATTCTTCCCCTAGTTTTAAAATGAAACTTACCACTGTTAAGCTTTGTGTTTTGGTTATGCATTCATACATAGCACTAATATATGGGATTTTATCATAGAATGGTTTGGATTGGAAGGGAATTTTAAAGGATCTAGTTCCAACCCCCTGCCATGGGCAGGGACACCCTCCACTTGCCCAGGTTGTCCAAAGCCCCATCCAGCCTGGCCTTGATCACTGCCAGGGAGGGGGCAGCCACAGCTTCTCTGGGCAGCCTGTGCCAGGGCTTCACTGCCCTCACAGGGAAGAATTTCTTCCTTGCATGCAATCTAAATCAACCCTCTTTCAGCTTAAGGGCATTGCTCTGCACCCTGTCACTACGCTCCCTGATAAATAGTGCCTCTCCAGCTTTCCAGTAGGTACTGGAAGGCTGCTCTAAAGTCTTTCTGGGAGCCTTCTCTTCTCCAGGCTGAACAAGCCCAACTCTCTCAGTCTGTCTTCACAGGAGTGGTGCTCCGGCCCCCTGTGATTTCTGAACAGGTCATTTTCCCATATAACTAATTTAATGCTTACTTAAACCATAAACACGGAATGAAGAAATAGTAAATATAACTCTGATTTTTCCTTTGTCTTTTTACCTTTGCCTTCAAGTTCTAATATTATAGGTTATAACTCAAAACTCTAGAAAGCGGTGATTGTCTGTCTGTCAGGGAGGTTGCACCACTTTGTAGTACTTTCAGAGGCTGAGGCTTAACATATTTCCTTCTGTAACACTCCATGGGGTCATATTTTCCTCATCAGTTCTTCATAATTATTTTTTTTTCTTTTCCTTATGATTAAAAATAATTAAGTATCAGAGTCTGGGGTACAGAGCAAGGAATGAATCTGTCATCGTTGGAACTTGTCTCGAAGAACTCAAGAACCTGTCCTCAGAAGTTTTCTCAGCAAATCAAGTAGTAAAGTCAGCTAATTCTCCTCGTGTTATATTTTCACCTGGACTTCCAGGCTGAAGGGGATTTGTTGTCTGTTTTTAAAGGTCTGGTAGAACAATGCTTAGGACCTAGCTTATTTATTCTGAGAACTAAGTTAGAGGGTTTTGTTTTGTTGTGTTTCCAGTTAAAGCTATTAAATGAGTGGGGTACTTCTTCCAGAAACCATAAGTGCTTGCTGTATGCATTGAAATGTCTTGGCCTAAAACCAAATTTTATTGCTCTAGTATTTTTATTTTTCACTCTAGGAGCTAGAGTCTGAGAAAGATATTGAGGATCATCTGAAACAGATGCAGCAGGAAATAAAAGCTAAAGAGAATACTTTAATGAAAGCAGCTGCTCCAAACCTGAGAGCAGTAGAGAAATTACAGATAGCTCGGGACAAGTTCCAAGAATCAATGGATGGTAACACCAAGTCTTTCTTATTAATCTCTTTTGTGGCCATAGGAGTTTTTACCCTAATTGAAATTATTTTTTCTGGTGTTGGTCCTGGTGGCTTCACTTCTTTCAGATACTGGGGTGTTTTTTCTGCTCAAATGTTTATCCTCAGTTGTCTTTTTAATTATAAGTAAACAGTTTATTAATATGTACTTTACTGTATGGAAAGGCAGTTTGAGTGATTGGAAAGATACTTGTTGGCCAGATGACATAATGAAGTTATTTTTACTTATTTTCTAAAAATTACTGACTTTAATTATAAAGTTCTTTACTTAAATAATTGAAGGAACATTTATATATATATTTATATGTGTTGTCCAGAACTCAGATACAAGTATTACTTCAAAATTATTAGTGTCCTTAAAGAGCATTGCAAACATCAACATAGTAAGAAAACGAAGGAATTCTGAGGCTGTAACAGGTAAATGCTATCCAGCTTACAGAAGGACTTAAGAGAAGAATTGTGTGCATTGCTGCAGACAGATGTGGTGTAGATTGAATATATCCCAGCTTTCCAGGTTTTGGCTCCTCAATTTAAAATCTGGAAGAAAACTCAGAATATTGGTATGATACTTGTATGGGCATTAGACCTTTTTTTCTATAGTAAGTATGTTCCTTGACACTTACTACAGTACACAGTATGTATTTATTCTGTGTATTTGTTCAGAAGCTTTTTGGGGAGTAATTTCGGGGTTGTTTGGTTTTTTCCACAGCTTTTGAAACCAGCAGAAGGGAGGCCAGAACATGCAAGCAGGAGTTTGAACAGGTGAAAAAAAAGAGATACGAGCTGTTTAGCCGGTGCTTTGAGCACGCCTCGGTGGCTATCGATCAGATCTACAAGAAACTCTGCAGGAACCACAGTGCTCAGGTGTGTCAGGTGCCTAGGTGCTTGGCTTAAAAGGCCTGCTTGAGGTTTTGTTACCTAGAATAAGAGAACTTAGTAGCTTCTAGTTTCTGAAGACAGTTTTGACCCTGAAGAAGAAAATTAGACAAATAATAAAGATTTCAGAATTTTAGAGTTAGAGGAGGAATAGGCAGTATGCCAAAGCAGGCTCGGCACGAGGCAGTGAAATGTGAGACAAAGTTGGGAGCTACTTACTTTAGGTTAGTTTTACTCTTCATATTTAGCAGACATGTAAACTACTGGTATCCAAATGTGAAACATATTCAAGAATTTGGTTTAAAAATAACATTGGCTTACAGATCTGGTGATACTGGTGGTAAGTAATTAAAAACACTTAATCATTAGTATAGATAAATCTAAAAGTCATAGCTCACTATTTCAGTGCTAGTGTTTTGTATGAGGTTTTGAAACTTCTTGCACCCTGCTGCAATAAACATTTGTAAAAGATAGGCTTCATATGTTGACAGCATTTAAGAAACTTGTAGAAAAATGGTGTCACAATTGCATTCTTTTTTGGGTTCTAGTATTAATGCCAGCAGTAAAGAGGAAACTCCCAAATGCTTTGTTTACATCAAATTCCGTGGATGGTTCAGCCTTTATGAGGGGCTCAAGCTTGAACTCTTCTCTCTTAAACTTCAGATTTGTTTTCCCTCAAAGTCAGATATTCAGTGAACACTTTAAATAACTTCTTTCTGCTTCTAGGTTGGGCGGGGTAATAACTCAGCACATACCTTCTCCCCCAGACTAAACATGAGGCAGGTCTTGAGTTTTCATTGCTCTGAAAGAACCAGTATTTTCCAAATGCATTGCCAAAAATAAGGAGTTGGGTCCTTGCTTTCTGATGCTTAGCCTTGATTTGAGCCACAGTGGTAATGTAGCCAAGAGATGATCCTGTGATTGGCTGGGAAACTAAAACTGCCTACTAGGTGCTGACATGGTAGCTGAAGGAGCCCAGTCTAATTGCATTGCAAGAGAAACGATTGCTGTGTGCAGCAATGACTCTGGTTTGCCCAGGAAAGGGTTTCCTCCGAGTTTTGCCATCAGAGGAGGTGGCCTGGGTTGTCCCTTGAAGAGATGCTTTTTAAGCAAGCTTAGAAATTTTTAACATGAATATTTCATAATAGTAAAATTAATATCTTATTCATATTTTATTAATAACATTAAGAATGCTTTACTATCTAGTCCAAAAAAGAGAAAAGGCTGAGTTACTCTAACTTCCAGAGATTCTGGATTCAGAACACTTATGCACTCAGTAAAGTATTTCATCAGCACACTTGTGTGTTAGAAATACATTAAAAGCAACTACTGCCTAAGAAACTGTGTGTAAACAGATTTCAGTGCTGGTTTCACCACCAATTCTCTCCATTCTTCCGTGGAGAGAGAAATGTCATTCCTTTCATATCGTGATGAGTGAAGAATATCTATACCCTAGTTAGCTACAAGATGACTTTTACTAACAGTGTCCATACATCTCAACAATGGCATAGAACTGGGAGTTGCAGTACAAGATACCTGATGTGTTTCCTGCCTGAAGAATGTCGACAGGCATTCTCTCATCACAGAAAAAGAAGAAAATACACATACATCCAACAAAACAAAGCATTGTATCTTACTTCCAGGGCTATTTACCACAGAAATTATTGTAAATCAAAGTACACGTAGTGTTTTGTTTTTCTTCCACCGTATCTCATCTGAGAGCAGCCATTTGAAATGCCAGTTGTTGATGGAATTTATCTGTATCTATTTGAGCAGACAAGAATAATATTCTATTCTCTCTTCTATTTAATGAGACATAAACCATGTAGTAATTACCTTACCAACTATACTTTAAAATGCTTTAGTAAAATGGCTGTCCCTTTAAAATAATGCTTTTAATTTTTGAATTGGGGAACCAGGATACAAAGCATAGAGGCCTATATTAAAGCCTTTCTCCAGCTAGAAGTTAGATTTTTGTGAAGCTAACCTTTCACACAAAAAGTGTGATTTTTGGAGGTATATTTGCTTCCAAAGAAAAAAGAAAACTGTTTCTGAAGTCTAAAATTCTATTAATTAAAGAAAAATAAATTAAAAGCAGCTGCATAAAAGGTGATAAGTCAAGTTTATTTAGTAGCTGAAAGTCTGTACGTGACAAATATGTAAGTAATTTCCAAAATGGTGGTGTTAATTAGCCTCCCAGCTCACGGTTCATTAACAAGTTCACTGGGAAATTTTATAGTGTTGCTCTTCAGTACAGATGAGCAGGTGTTTCCCACAAATGACGCCAAGTTCCAGTCTCAACACTAACTCAGTATTTAAACAGAAAAAATACCCACTTCAACTTTAAAAATGTCACTCTTAATAATGGAATGTGTGTGTTTCCAGGCATTCCTTAGTCCTGAAAATCCTGAGGAGCCTTATCTGGAAGGCATTGGCTTTAACTGCGTGGCTCCGGGGAAACGCTTTATGCCAATGGACAGTTTGTCAGGAGGTGAAAAATCTGTGGCAGCTCTGGCTCTTGTGTTTGCTATACACAGGTAAAAGAAACCTTACAGTATCGTCCAAGTCTGTGGGTGAGTGAGCAGCCCGAAGATTTACACTTGTAAACATGTTTAAAAATCTACTGGTGGAGTGTCTAACATTTACTAAAATCCTTTCTGCTTTACCTGTCACTATTTTTCATACTTTTTTTTAATAGAGTATGTGAATCTCAAAAGTGATTAGAATGTTTATTAACATCTTTCCATCTAAATGTGAAATACTCTATTTTCTTTTACAGTTTTCGGCCTGCACCTTTTTTTGTTTTAGATGAGATAGATGCTGCCCTGGATAACACAAACATTGATAGAGTAAGTTGGTTCATTTCACCTCACTCTTTCATCCACAATATAATGGTGCCTTTTGCAGAAGGATGGCTACTTTTTATTACAGGTTGATGGGATAAAGAGATTGATCGCACTCTCTTAATTTGTTTTTAAAAGTAATGGTTGTATGAGAGGTCAGGTGAGGAGTAGGTTTAAATTCATAAATCTCTGGCTTTTTCAATGAATCTCCAAACTATGAGTTGTATATGCTGGGTGACCACATGTAGTACCATCTGAAGGTCACTTGTGAATTGTTTTGGTTGGAATTTTTAAGGCCTTTGGGTTCCCCTACCTCTAAGAAGCAGAACAGAGTGTGTCTGCATGTTGCAAACCAAGTCATGCTATCACTGGAGTGTTTATATAACTGGCTAAGCGTTATTACATTAAAACCAGTCTCAAACATTACTGATTCCATGTAGCATTGTGAGACGTGTTTTCCTGAACACAGGGTCTTTAACCATTCCTTGGAATACAGGTCCATGAAGGATACCCATTGTCCAGAGTTTGGTTCTCAGTGACACGATTAGAAATACATCAAGTGATCACAAAACACCTCTGTGATCTAAGCTTTTTAACAGGACACTCTCCTGGTTACCAGTCTTTCACCACTGACTTGACTTGATAGTTGAAGATCACATACTCTGGTTGAATTACCAGTATTGTGGTTTCGAGCTGTTACTCTTAATTTTGGAGTCAAATGTATCATGGCTGATGACTTGGGAGTTACCCAGGCTGTCTCCAGGTTCTCCTTTACTGTCTGTCTTGTCTGCTATTACACTACTTAATGCTCAATTTAACAGTTTCACCTTTGATCAAACCTACTATATATTAGGTGGTAAGTTCTTACTTCTGAGGTGGTCTTTTGGATACAAGCATAAACATCTCTGTGGTTCTGTCTGGAGTGGGCAGGGCTCACAGATCATACCTGACAAAATTGATGGGCGTAGCTGCATTACTTCAGTTCATCCACACACGTTCCTGTTGCAGCTGTTACAGATGCACCAGCTGTCAGTAACATAAATGTCGGGTGAAGCTGATGACTTCTGGTCTGTTACCAAACCTCTCTTAGAGACTACAAATGCTGCAGCGGTTTGCCTTTCTGAGTAGGCTCATTCTGATACGTGGCAGAAGAGATGTCTGCTTCATACCTAAGGCCATGCTAAGCTCTGTCCTTCAGAACATTAGACCCAAAGAACAGCTGATGTCTTTTATGCAACTAGGTTTCTCAAACAGATTTTAGATCCAACTGGCTTATGTTTCTTGAGGTAAAAATCACATTCATAGCCCACTACCAGTTGTCCAAAGATGGTCCTATTAACAGTTGTTGGCCAAATGGCTCCCAGCTTCGGTGGCAGCATTTTTGCACTGTGCAAGTATGGTATTTCATCTGACACATTGGCAACAATAGAGTCTGGTTTTAAGATGCGTTCCAAGAAAATAAAGAACACTAGTGCAGAGAGTTTAAGTATTCTAAGTTCTGGTCTAACATATTTAAAAAAAAAAATCCATAAATGCCACTTTATGGTCAAAGAGCTATTAAACTTGGATTATATTACATGTTAGAGCTACCCCTGAAATTCCCTTAGTCTACATTAAGCCCTGAGTTGAGTCCTTGGGGCCCATCAGAGCAGGAAATTACATCGAGCTTTCTGCTTGGAAGTTGAATTCGGCTTCTACTAATTTTGTAACCTTCACAGCTAGAGAGAGATGCCTGTCTTCCCCAAGGCCGGGGTGTAGCTGCTGCGTAGCCCCTGTCTGGACCATCCCGTTTGGCTCCCTGCTCTTCTCTCACAAGATGCAAGCAAGGGGTTGGGGGCTGCTCTTTTCATGTAAGCAACGTGAAGTGGGCAACCTGTTACATCCAATACGTTTGGAGAGCAGCTGCCTGCATGATGCAGGAGGAGGGTGACAAAATAGTGGTTTCCTAGAAAATTCCTTTTAATTGGCATCAACCA
The DNA here is from genome assembly GCA_013400835.1 of Zapornia atra. Taxonomy (NCBI): domain Eukaryota; kingdom Metazoa; phylum Chordata; class Aves; order Gruiformes; family Rallidae; genus Zapornia; species Zapornia atra. The sequence goes on along the minus strand of VZTU01006162.1, from coordinate 156,089 downwards.
GCTAGTTACTGTTATGAGGAGAGTTAGAGTCTTCTTGAAGCATGTGTGCAAAGTGTCACAAACTGCAGAACAAGTAAAAGCAGGCTTGCAGTGATCTGCAGGTATAACAACTTAATGTTTCCCTACTCCTGGAGTCTTTCATATCTCTGTCCCTATCTGTAAGATGCAGTGGTTAGTGGGAAGCACCAAAGCCTTTGCACAGAAGAATTAGAAACTGCAAGTGAGCAAAAAATAATAGATGGGAAATCGTGTGTTGCTAGTACTCACTGGTCTCCAGGCTTCATGCTTGGAATTAAGTAATTTCCTTTCCATTCTTGCAGTTTAAGGATTATACTGTAAAATCAATGTGAATTATGTAACTTGATAAATGCAGTTCTTCCATTGAAAAAATTACTTCCATATCATACAGATGCAACTGTGCAGAAAAGTCTAATGAAAAATAGACTGCTTTTCTTTTATTCAGCATTAAACTTGTACACTGGGATACTGCTTTATTCACTCACTGGTTTATAACTTAATATTCATACCTTTATTCTGTGGATTACTGGAAAAAAAAGTTGCAGTCCTCAGTGAACTGATACCTATTGAAGATCTTGGTATACAGCCACTAACAACTTTTTCCTACATCTTTGCCTTATTGAGGAATTTCCACCTTGCTTTGTAGTTATGTTAAGTAAAATACTTTCCATTGGCACTGGCCTTTTTCTGTAACTTTATTAATTCAAAAAGCAGCGAATCTGAGGGGCTTTTGTAAGAACACACGAAGTATCTGGCTAAAGGCTGCTTTATTTCTTGTTGTATTCTGCTTATATCCTGACTGCATTCTTCAGCTAACATAGTTCAGTTCTTCCCTCATCCTTCCCTCGTTACAGCATAGTTTAAGTCTGCCAGAACTAACTTACTGAATTATTTGGCTTCTTTCCAAAGGTATCAAGTTTCATTAGAGAACAGGCACATGAGCAGTTTCAAATGATAGTTATTTCTCTAAAGGAAGAGTTCTATTCCAAAGCAGACGCGTTGATTGGAGTGTGCCCAGAGGTAACAATTCTTACCAAATTTTGTTAAATAATACAAGGTGGGGTTTGTTGGGAGCACTGGCCTGCACCTTACAAGTTATTGCAGTGAATCGTGTTCCTAACTGCGGTGTTGGATTTAAACTACTTTGTGTTCAGAAGTAACTGCAGGTACTGGCTCGATTAGATCACTGTGGTAACTCAAACTCGTGACTGTATCTCGTGGTGGCAAGTGTTTTAAAGTGTGCGGTCCTTCCTCTGCAGCGCGATGACTTTATGTTCAGCCGAGTACTGACTTTGGATCTCACCGAGTATCCAGAGGATGAGCAGGAAGAGAGAGAGAGGCACAACCGCAGTTCTCTGTCAGTGTGAAGCATGGATGACTTCAGGGCCGGGTGACAATAGCAAGAACAGTGTTTACAGCGGGCTGTTAAAAATTAAGAGTTTGAATGTTGCTAATAGAGGTTGAGAGAGAAATGTTTACCTTAGAAAAATGCTTGGTTTGAAAAATACTGAAAAAAGAAACTGTTACTCATTGATAGGGTTTTGTTAAAGAGTAGGAGTAAGCTGCAGGTGGTTACTGAAGTTGTGCACATTCTGGTAAGCAAAGCTCTGTCTTCACATGGTCTGGGGAGGTGGGGGGAATGGCGCCTTTAGATGAAGCACTACAGCTTCACATACTTGCATGGGTACAAAGAAAAGCCTCTCACTTTTCTTAGGAAGTAATGTGTTTAGCTGTATCTCCAATGTGCTGTTTGGATGCATGCTGCCACCAGTCTCTTCTTTGCTCCAGCTGCATCTCTTTGCCTTCAGACAGGATTATTTCCTGGGTTTAAAAAAAGATACTGGCATCTGGCCAATAGCTAACGTGACTTTTGGGACATACAGTTAAACTTCAGTCTTCTACTGCAACCTTACAAAGATAGTAATTTTACAAAAGCTTGTATTTCATAGCTGTGATGTAACCTGGAAAAAAATTACTTTTGAGGTATTCTGCACACAAAAGTGGACAGAATAACACGGGGACAAGTCAGATGCCATACAGACAGCAGCCTCAGAAAAAAGTATATTGGTTTGCAGTTGAGACTGTGACACAGCTGTTCTAGTAAAGTCAAGTTTATTTTGATGCCCATGCTTCACCTAAGGAACAAAGTTAATGAAGTTGGTTACAGAACACTGAGAGCACCTGGCTTATGGTTCACCTCAGGATGTGCTGAAGAGCTTTTATTTGGTTTATGGTTGTTGATAATAATTACTCTTTTCCTGCTCATATATTAGGTTCCTTTTGTCCGGCGTGCTGCCTTGTAGTCTGTTGCTAATGCTGTGCTTGTTGTGCACAAGTGATGACACCTGGATGTGCAGGGTTACTGCATAAAGAGGATGAGTGAGATGTGAGCAGCCAATAACACGTTCCTGTGGGAAGATTTCAACTACATAAATGTGTCTGCTTACCCAGTAGACAGCTGTTTATCAAATATTTATATTGCTGCCACACTTACTAAATAAAGTTATTTACAGTAAGTCATGAGTTGGCATCAGTCCCTTAATTCAGTCCGCTGACAGATGTGGCAATAGAGAGGAGCGTGAAGGCTCTTCAAAGACCTCTGACCCACATCAGATGCAAATACAGAAGGTGGGGGTTGTTTTGTGGGTGTTTAACCGTTTGCTGGGAGCAGCTGCCTGAAATGGAAAAATGCAGGAAAGACTTAAAACAGTCTGAAGAAGGGTGAAAGCTGCACCCCTTTGCTGCTGTACAAGAATGGTCTGTTTGGCTACAAGAACTTCATTAAAAGAGACTACGATATTATCAGAGATGTCCTATCAGCTTCATTGCACAGCTTGAGCAACACAGAACAACGAATGGTCAAGAAGCTTGTTTTCAGTAAATATATTACTAAAGGAAATACCAAGTAGAAAAAGAGCCAGCTGCAGTAGAGCTGGCACAAGTGCCTGAACATGCTGATTTCTAGGGTTAGTTCTTTCCCAGTCCTTGGGTACTGATTTGAACAGGGCTTAAAACTTGATTGCCTTAGGAGAGTCGGTGCCACTTCCTCCTAACTGCCTTTCAGTGCAGTCCACAGGTGAAGTTCCTGGGCAGGGGGTATGGAATTTAACATTGCTACCCCTGTGTGCTCTGTATACTTTTCATCATGAGCACCAAACATTAAGATAAATACACGGGTCCCACTGCAATTCTTGTATTGGACTCTGAAGCATAACACTAATCCTACTGTGTCTGATCTCAAGCTCTTTCCCAACATGGAGCTCTGATACTAACATTAAAATGGGAAGAAGCTCACTCAACGGCTACCTTGAGAAGAAAATAATTCTTAGTTTGGTGTGATGATGCTGGTGGAGTTCACAGGTGAGAAGCTTCTTTAAAATGTCTGTATCCCTTCCTCAGTGGAAAATAATCTCAGTGGGAGGTACTGTTGAAAGCATAAATGACATTGCTGGACAGTAAAAATGGAAGGGAATTTCCTTCAAAATCAGAACATCACTTAAAACTCTAGATATGTTATTTTTTTTGCAGGATATTATACAAGTAAGTGTTAAAGGAAGGAGAGAGAGAGAAAAAAGAACAAAACCCTCACCCTATAATAGAGGGACGTTTCTGAGGAAAGCACGCTGAATTTGTTTCTGCAAATGCACCCAGGGTGTCTTTTCAAGTAGAAAAATATTTCCTTGTAATATTTCTTTTCTTCATGCGCCCTGCTGCCACTGACAGTATCCCACAAAAATGTTACACTAGCATTGGAAGAACTCTAGCACAGTCAAAGTTCTGAACAATAACCTATCTAGAGCAAAAGCCTACAAAAATCTGCAGAACAAGATTCCGTGAAGGAAGTGCAACTTATTTATTCTGAAAAAGACTATTATTTTATAACCCCATCCAATGAAGTACTTGGGAAAGAATCCCCAAGGAAGTTTTAATAACTGCATGAGTAACTTAGCAAATTAATAAAATCAGCACCTCACCACAGGATGCTTTCAGAACCAACACTTTAGACCTGGTAACCCTTAACAGTTGCTTCCCAGAAGCAAAAGCTGTGCAAACAGGTGACAGCAATTACCACCAACCTGTAACAGCTAAATGGCCACTATGATAAAGTTCAAATTCCTTGTGCCTTTGGGTCCTGAGTAATTGTGACTTGTCCTAAGTATTCCCTCACTAGATGTAATAAATGCTGCTTCCATCAGCATGTCTAGAAAAAGAGGAACTGGGCACCAGCATTCATAGAATCACCTGGGTTAGAAGAGGCCCTTAAGATCGAGTCCAACCATAGCCTAACCCTGCCTAGGCCATCTCTAGATCATGTCCTTAAGACTTCATCTATACACCTTTTAAATACCTCCAGGGGTGGTGACTTCACCACCTCCCTGGGCAGCCAGTTCCAATGCTTGACAACCCTTTAAAAAAAGAAATTCTTCCTGAAATCAAAGTTGTCTCCCCTGGTGCCATTTCAAGCCATTCCCTCTCATCCTATTGCTTGACACTAGAGAGAAGAGACCAACCCCGACATCTCTGCAACCACCACCAGCTAGTGGTAGGGTGCTATAAGGTCTCCCCTCAGCCTCCTTTTCTCAACACTAAAAAGCCCCAGCTCCCTCACCCGTTCCTCACAGGACTTGGGCTCCAAATCCTTCACCAGCTTTGTCGCCCTCATCTGGACATGCTCCAGCATCTCAAGATCCTTCCTGTAGCGAGGGGCCCAAAACTGGACACAGTACTCAAGCTGCGGCCTCACCAGAGCTGAATACAACACCACTATCACTCCCCTACTCCTGCTGGTCACACCATTCCCGATGCAAGCCAGGAAGCCGCTGGCTGCCTTGGCCACCACCTGGGACTAGCTGAAGGCTTTGCACAGATGCTTTTCTCCAACCTTTCCTTGCAGCAGCCTGGAAATCATGCCCTGCTATAATCCAGATAGGCCCAAAAGCACTGGGTGGGAGCCAGGTCTGTACTCCAAACACAAGGAGGGTTTGTCAGAACAAACCCTCATCACATTATTTTCTTCCTCTTCAAAAAAGCAACTTTTATTTAAGGATCTATCAATGACAAAAGAGCTCTAGCCACCGGCTGAGACGCCAGGTCAACAGTTGAACTGGACCGAACCATTTTTCCACACAGTAATGAAGCAGGTAAGAAACCTGCCCCAAACCAGTTTCCCAGCCGGTATGACGACAGCCCAAACCACTCTGACGCAAAAGGAAGCCCCTGCCCGCTGCCCACCCCTCCTGCCCGCTGTCTCCCTGGAACAAAGCCAAGCGCACCGGGCTGCGCGGGGCAGCAGGGTCTGCCAAGTTCAATTCTCCGTCTCCGCCCGGTAACTGAAACGGCGTCACCCGGTGCAGCGAGGGTGGTATGAAGCGAGCGAGGTGCAGCACGGAGGCAGCCTCCGGGCGAACGACGGACCCCAGGCCTGCGGCGCTCCTCCTCTTCTTCCCTCACCTGTAAGCAGAGGGGAGCTGCTCCCCTGGCTACTGAGGCTACTGGGGACACCCAGCCCCGCGCAGGCAGCCCGAACGGCCGCGCTTAAAAGCACACGGAGCGACGGAGCGGCTGAGAGGCACGCCGCCAGGCCATCCGCCTCTGTCCCGCTCGGTTCGGCCTTATGCCCCGGGGGGGGGTGGTGGCGACGGCGGCGGCGGCGGCAGGGACGCTGTCACCGAAAGCCGGAACGAAACCCCGTGATGCCAGCGCAGTGCGAGAAAGCAGCATCGTGTATCCCTGCGCACGGGGGCCAGCTCCGCCTAACGCGCATGCTGCCGCACACAGAGCTGCCGTGCCCCCGGGAGAGCCGCCTCATCGTAACGACCCCTCAGAAGTTATCTGCTGGGTCTCCTCGCCATCCCGCATGCTCTGAGACACCAGTCGGTGGTCCTCGAGGGTCGCCGGCGGTGTCGGTGGTCGCACACCCGCGCTCGGGGGCATGCGCAATGCTACCCACCCTGTGCAACGCGAGTCACCCGTGCAGAACGCCCCGCGCCACGACCGGCGCCCCCCGGCCCGTTCCCAGACGGGGCAGGACGGTGCGCGGAGCGCTGCTCGCGGGACAGCTGCCTCCCCCTCCCGTTACCGGCATCTGTTGCCCGGCTTACACGCCAAACAAGCCAATTCCGCTGCTGCGGTTACAACGCCAAACCCGGACTACGCGCAGTAACACCGCTGCCGTGTGGGTCCCCCATTCCCCCGCACAGGGCCAGGACCCTGCTCTGGCGCTGGCACCTCACGAGAGAGCCAGCGGGGCAGGAAGCTGCCCCCGGCGCGACACCCGCCCTCACCGGCGGGTCCGTCCACTCCCCCACGCTATCCCCGCCGGCTGGGAACCAGCAGCCCAAAGAGCAACGTTCCGCCCGAGAGCGGTTCCGGCCCGAGAGGCGCCGGCCAGGCTCCCTCGTTACGCTGCGCTTTGAGAAGCGCGAACGGTTTCGCTAAAGCCGGCGCAATGGTTTGGAGAGCCGTGCAGCACACACACGCCCCCCACCTGCCTCCTCCCCCCCCCTTCCCACCCACAAGCCGGGGGTGCTGGGCGAGGCGGTGCACGCCCCTACACCTTGCTTGCTTCGTAACATACATGCACCCTTATAGCCCCTCGAAACTACTGACAGGCAACAGCACCGGTACGCGGTCCGTGTGGCAGGCAGAAGGGTCAGCTACCAGTTGCAGGAGAAAGGGAACGGGTAGACTTGAAGATGAATGGGGCTGGCGCCAAGGAAACTTAGGAGCCGATAGACGCGTTAAAGATTGAAAGCGTTAGCGCGAGGAGAGAGCAAAACAGCCCCCGGGGAGCGGCAGCAGAGGCCGCAGAGTCACCCTCCGCGGCTCTCCCGCGGCTCCGTCGGGCGAGGCGTCCTTAGGCACATCCCTGTGAGGCGTTCTCAGCAGGTGGCATGCGGTGTATCTGCAGTGACAGACAGGCAGCCTCTCACTTACCTCGGCTGCTCACACGGGAAAACCAACAGCTGAAGTCACAGAATCACAAGGCTGGAAAAGACCTTTAAGATCATCAAATCCAACCGTTCCCATCCCATGCTAAACCATATCCCTAAGTACCTACGCTTTTTTTAAACACATCCAGGGATGGTGACTCAACCCCCTCCCTGGGCAGCCTGTTCCACATCCCAACAACTCTTTCAGTGAGGAATTTTTTCCTAACATCCAATCTGACCCTGCCCTGGCACAGCTTTGTGCCATTTCCCCTTGTCCTATCTCCTCTTACTTGGCTGAAGAGACCATCGCCCACCTCTCTACAACCTCCTTTCAGGTAGTTGTAGGCAGTGATAAGGTCTCCCCTCAGCCTCCTCTTCTCAAGGCTAAGTCCTTCTCCTCTTCAAATCTTTTTGACTGTTTGTTTTTTAAAGTTTTCAATCCTGTAAAGCTGAAGCCATCCTGCACTGTGGCTTATTACAGCATTTGATGAACAACACCGAGCTGGGTTCCACCACACTGTGCAACCAGCAGTGTTCTGTGGTGTCGACCAGACGACCTCCGGAGAGGAGTGGGCTCTATATGCAAACCAGGCAGGCAGGTACATAAAGGCTGCTAACTGTGCCTAAGGATACTTACTGCCAAACCGCACCCACCCCACCACCACTGCCCCCAACACCCTCCCCCCTCGGTTCCAGTTGCAAAACTGCATGGAAAAGGTGTTGTTCTCCAGTTTTAATTTCATAACCAGAGTTTTCAAAACTGCTCATGATCTCATTTTACAGGCTGGTGAAGACCTGAAGTACATCTTGGCGTATGCTTCCTAAACATAGATCTTAAAGGATTTTCTTCATTTCTGCAGCCAGCCACTTCTATTCTTTTGGATTAAAGCTGGGATTCATGGCTTTTTTCATGCCCACACCATAGATTTGAATGGGTTTTTTTAATTTTTAAATGTGTTTTTTAAGTGTATTGATGGTGTAGTTTTAGGAAGACTTTGGGTAAGGATGGCCATTTCTGTAGATGAAGCATAAACCCACTGTTTTTACTCCATATCCAGTGTTACTTTTGGCAAGACTAGCTGTCTTTGATGGCACTGACTTCACTAACTTTCAATTTGCTTAAGGACATTATGTTCTCATGAACCATCAGTGAAATCTTCTCTAGACATTGCTTCTCACTTTGCCATTTTTTTTTTGTTTGTTTATATTACTGTGCTGCAGTGTCCCAAGAAAGGCTTAACAAACATCTGGAGAATCATATTCCCAGTGGTAAGGGAATGGGAGGATGTGATCAGAGAGAAGAGGAAGCGAGTCTGTCTCATCTGAGAGCTGAAGTTCGGCTGAGTTAGTTCTGCGTTGCCGCCAGCTCTTTGCCTTTCACCATTTGCTACCACCAGTCAGTCAGCAAAGTTACTTGAACAGGCTGATATTTAGGGTTTGGTAAGCCTGAAGGTCAAAGATCTTGGGTTTTAAAAGAACCAGGTGATATTCTGCTCTCTAAACCCCAGTAACTATGTTGGAAATCCAGCTCAGGAATGCCATCCGACACTGACTTGTTGGAATGTATTACTACAGGAATTGCAGAATACCTTAGACTATTTTGTCAGCTGTAGAGAGGAGTCACGAAGACTTGCTAAATACTTTCCTGAGCTCAAGCCTCAAGGTCAGACCCATCATGTGGATTTACAATACCTAGAGTTATTCTTTGTTTCACACTAATTTAAAAAGTAATACAGGAGGAAATATTTGTGAAGGCCTGTGAAAGCTTTTCCGTTTTTTGGTCTGACTCAATCTGACAAATAGCACTACTTTTTCCTGCCAGACCTGCTCCTTTTCTGTCATTAGACTGTGATAACTGTTATTTAAACATGCCAAGAGTACTCACAACAATAATAAATTACGTAAGCTCTGGTCTCCCTTGTGGCAGGTTAGGAAGATCATGAAGGACAAAGAGTATCAGTACTTTCCAATGCAATACTGTCCAAAAGTAGCCCTATAAAATATAACTGAAATGAGATTCAGTGTAGTTTTCCCACTCTACGACGAGTCAACAATATATTTATTCTTCATTGTCTTTCCTGGTTATTATTCAAACTGTCTATGAGAGGCAAGCAAACACTGTCACAAAATTGGCATAAAATTCAGGAGGCAAAAGTCCCAGCAAGAAGAGGATGATGAAATGTGTTGACACCCGTTAGCTTTGAAATAGGAAAGCATTTGATTCAAGAAGCGACAAAGAAAGGCAAGTACTGTTGCTCCAGCCAAGCAGCCCTGAGAGGCAGAATGCAGCTTTTAAAGTGAAATAGCTACAGAAGCTTACTGCTCCATTCAACCCAAGATGTATTTCTGTAAATTCAGATGTTTTTCCAAGCCTACTCAACAACACGTAAACTCAGTTGCATATTTTGGGCTTTCTCACAGACCTTGGAAATGCTACTCCAGGTGATGTAATCAGGATAAGGAATGCAGCTGGATGGTTTTGGCTGGAAGAAGCAATGCATCTGATTATTCAGCTGTGGTTTTATGCACCAAGTTGTAATGTTGATTTAATTCTGACATCTCACTGTGTAATAAGTTATGATAAAGTAATTCCTAGTTTATAATCTGACATCATGCCAGAACCTGCTGGTTTGAAAGAAAAAAAAAAAGTAAAACTCATAATGAAAGTTTATTGACCTTGCTGAAAAGTACCTTTAAGACACCAGCTAACTCATGTCTTAATTTTTGTCGTAGCAGGAACCCAGTTTAACCCTGTTGATTGAGAGAAAATTCCTTCTACATGCACAGTGGAACAGCTAGTTACTGATGGGTGATTACTTTTTTTCCTACATCAGATCTGACTGGATCTTACTAGTTTGTCATCTTTTCAAACAGAACAGTTTATAAAATGCTTTGAAGATGAAAGGTACTATCAGAAATTCCAAGTATGCTTTCAAAAGCCTATGTCAGTTCACTTGGAGTTTACCTGTGATTGAACACAGAGATTAATTTTGAAAGACAACCTTTGAATTTTTGAGACTTGATCTGTAAACTAGTTCTGTGTGCCACTGCAGGTGTAGACTAGAGCTTATTTTTAGAGTTAAGCGATAAGCACAGCTTTAGTGCCAGACACCAACAAGGTCTCCCTACAGTCAACCTTTACTTAACAGAGCGTAACTCCCTGCACTCTCTGCACTCCCCTGCACCTCCCTCTCCCAGGCTGGCTGAGGCGTATCTGGGTTAAGTTAGCTGGTTCTTCAACAGGCACAGCTTGCTGCCGCTGTCCTCCCTGCAGGAAGGGAGGATGAGCTATGGTTTCTTGGGAAATTCTTTTTGATGTATAAGCTTTCAAATCTATTTAGTAACAGATTTGACTCTACACTGAATGTAGGATAAAATGCCAGTATATAATTCCATACTATATGCACCCTTTTTATGCGCCTCAAACACAACCTGTTAAACCCACTTACATTGCCTCCCCTCCCCATAACAAAGTAATACAACAATTAACAATTATTAAATTACTATTGAATTAATAATTAATACTAGATAAATCCCTATAATCAAAATCCATTTTCTAGAGTCCAGTGGCATAAGCATCAGTGAGAGTGTAACCCTTTCAGCATAGTCATATGTGGGAAAAATATATATTAGAAGGGTAACTGACAGGGGAAGCTAGCTTTGTTAGCTGCAATCTTCCTGACCTTGAATTTAGCTTGAACTGTTTACAGTGAAGTCTGAATATGTGAGTTTCCTTTAGAAAAACTAATGACTGTAACTGACTGGAATGTCCTTCGATTAAATAGATTGTCTTTTGCACTTTTTTAAAAAAACCCAACTAACCAACCCACTCACAAACCCACAAATGAAACCAAAGGAGCTCTGTCACAAGCTCCTTCTCTGTTCTGAACAGCAGCAATGCCTGAAGCAGTGTGAAAGGGAGAAAAACAATCTGGAAGGAGATGCAGAACTGTAATAGAAAAAAGGAGAAGAAAAAAAAAAAGAGAGAAGACAGTGCAAGGGGAAAAGAAAAGAGAAAAAGTAAAAAGAAATAAAACAGAGACTGGAAGGAATGGATTTAAATCAAGCATATTACTGCAAGGAATGAGCAGAGAGAAAGCTAGGCAGCAAGTTGTAAATATCCACATTTTGTCTGAATACATTGCTGCTTGGTGAAAATCAGAACCAGGTTAGAGAAATGAAGCTTTGGACTATTATTTTAAGAACTTGTTGGCATAAAGATCTTTCGTGATTGTCAGATATTGAAGATGTTTGCCAAAATATTTACAGAAATAAAATATATATAAATAAGGACAAAAGTAGCGGTTCTTCTGCTCTGTTAAAACACATCTGATGCGGTGCTGAGTAACAGGAGGGGGTTTTCTGCTTGGCTGGGCTTTTGTGGTCCAATGGCTGCTTCTTCTCTCTAGGCATGTGTTTAACAAGCTTAAAAACACAATCACAGATCAGCAAGCAGAGAGCTATAAAGGCAACCAGCACAGGGGACTGGTATGCGGTGCAGAAGCGCAGTAGACAAGCATAGGTTTAAGGTCTTGGACTTCTTTTGAACTGCAGCAGAAAGAACCCCAACAAACAGGAACCCTGTGACCCTGTGCATCAGTGGCCAGTCGGACTGGCTAGGTATCACTGGGGAGTTGTCTGCATAATAATGCTATTGATTGCCCAGATCTCGTGTATTTTCTAGGAAACAGACTTTTGGTTTGAGGTGGTTGGATACATGATCTCTCCTGCAGCATGAGCCTGACTCCTAGTATGGTGTATGGCTGAGGGTATCTGTATTTGTAGTTCCTGTGAAGTCAGGACCAACTCTACATGGGGAGCTGTGAACGCAGCGCTGAAGTCTAGGGCTGTAAGCCAAATGAAATCTTACCTAAAAAGCAAAGTTCTTTGGATCCAGCCAGCTGCCATGCCTCCTACTCTGTAGTATGCCTAAAGAGAAATGGAGCTTTATACCACGTTTACCTTATGCTTGCTTGGATTAACATCACCAAGAGATGAGAACCATATTATATGTCATGTATGATTTTCGATGTGAGATCTCAGTTCCATCTCTCATTTAGCACATGTTGTAATAAAGTGTCTTGCTAGAAATGTACACTGTCATTTCAATAGACATTACAGATCCCAGCCCAGGGATATTCAGACACTTACATTCCATTCTTTCATCTGAGAATCTGGGCCTTCATGCAGAAACTCATAGACATGATATCACAGAAAGACAATGTCTTCAGGCCTCAGCTTTAACTACTTGAATAATATGTAACCCATAAATGCTTGAAAAGTTATAATGTAGAGGTCCTGCATTCTACGGAAGAAAAAAAGCTATGAGGTTACTTCTGAGTTTTAGTATTTCACTAGAATGCACTACAATAAGAAATTTCTGTAAGAAATTCTTGGTCTGTTATTTTGGTAACTATCTCCAAGTCTCTTTAACAAGGTATAAAAGGCTCCATAATCTCCAGTTTTAGTGGATTTATTGTGCAAGGTATCAACTCCAGTACTGACTCATAGTGCTATATGTCTCTCTCCAGAATTCCTCATTCTTAATAGGAAACAATAAAAGTAGAATTAGGTTTATTGTACTAATGCAGTCTTGATTATAGCAAATGTTTGTGGTTAACTTTTTAAAAGTCGGCTTTCTAAGCAATGGCTTCCTTCTCCTGCTACATCCCTTACAATGACTCACAGTAGTAGAGATGAAAAAATAAATAAATGAAAGAATATAAAACCCAAATTACCTCTGCAGTGTGTTCCTGGCTGAAAAATGTCCTGGTGAGAAAATCCAGATACTTCCAGGTAGTTTCACCTAGGTGCTAGTCCTGCTTTTTGTGGAAACATAAGGTAGTTATAAAAGGTTTGGGCAACAGGAATTTCCCAAAACTTCACATCTCCTTCAGGCTCACTGTTCATTTTCACTCTGTATCTCCTCACCTGCAAGCTAGAGCTAATACTTGCACTGCACACCATGCGATGCCAGAGCCAGAAGGAATCCTGTGCAGTAGCATTCCATTACTCCTACATAGAAGGCTAAGATTTGATTCTGATTTGGTGTCTTGAAGTGAACCAGCACTGCGATTAAATCTGTTCAGGAACTTTAGTACCCAAAAGCCATAGCCTTTTATTTTTCACTCTTCAACTTGATGGCAAACTGAAAATCCAGTCTTTTGATTTTTCTGCAACAAAAGGTCTGTAGAAATAAGGAGAAAATGAGCACTGTCACCAGGCTGGACACAAGGTATACACAAGGGTATACGTGCCACAGATACCTGCCTGGCTAACACTTGTTAAGAACATTTCCAAAGGCAGGCATCCCAGACACTTTTCCTGTAAAGGCATGGGGATATGTTGGGGTGATGCAAGGCTGTTCACAGTCACAGAAAGATCAAATTCAGCAGCCATCCTATTATGGCCTGCGTTCCTATTACATAGCACAAGCTACAGAGATTGGTATTTGGGCAAAGGGATCCAAACCAAAAGTATTGTATTTGGTGCCTGTAAGTAAGTTGGTAAGATCTTTCTTTTGCCTGTACTGTAATAAAATTCAAGGAAGGCAACAATAACACACCCCGCCCCCCCCCCGCACTATGCTCCTGATGACACAGAAACTTAACTGACATTAAGGATTAATGCTTGTGACTTAGTTAAATCCCTATTTCATTCCTTCAGTTCTATTTAACTTCCTCTAGTAGTATTAACTGGATGCCTCCTGTCCATGTGATTAAATCGTTCCATGGTTTTATACAGGAACATGTTGAATAGGCTTAGAAAGAACCCCATGGGTTTGGAAGTCCAGTTCAATATTTTAGCTGTATTATTAAACAGTAGGAAGCTGGGTTGCACTAGTGGACTTAAATGCTTTGGAATGAAAGCATTATGTAAATACACTTATGATTAATATAAAAGGAGTAATTTGAATGACTGAGAGGGAACAAAATTAATGATTTAATGAGACCCTGAACTTGGCAGTGCTGGGCTCCTCCTAATGTGCGTGCCGAACAAGTTAGTTGCCCAGCTTATGTGCAGGATATGCACACATATTCGTGACCTTTCCAAGAAACGATGAACATATTGATTACTTTTCCTAGAACTCATTATCATAGATTTCCAGCCTTTCCCACATGTGCACTACAGTCTTTAGGTGGTCTTCAAGGACCATGGTGGTAGTTTACTTCATTCATTCATTTTCATCACTGTTTTTGCTGTGAGTTTTAACCTTTATCTTCCTCTTCTTGCTTACCAGAGCCACATTACAGGTCTTGGGGCCCCCTGTAGCCTTGAGTTTTCTTGTCCTCAGAGATAGTCCCACTAGAAAGCTCACAGTGTGCTGGTACACACATTCAACAATACCATTGATGCAAAATATGTTACTGGAATCTACAAAAGTCTAGACTAAAGTTAGTCTCCATTAGGTTCATTGCTGCATAATGTGTTGTTTGACACTCACAAAACTCCAGAGACTAAGTCCCCACCAGATTCAGCCCTCTCTTCAGACATTTAAACCAAATGCATTCCTCCTTCCTCTGCAGCAGCTACTGAGACAAGAAGACCCCACGGAAATCTTGGCAAGTGTAACCTCAGCCCTTGAGCAGCCATTCTGGGGAAGGGCAGCCTCAGTGGTTCACTCACAGCCTACTCAGCACAAGGCCCACAGAAACCTGCTGCAGGCAGGAGCCAGGCTTTTGCAGCCCAGTCTAATAGGCAGCATTCACTGCAGCAATGCTACCACCACTGTGGCCTCAACCAGGCCCTGTGAGAAACATCTCATGGCCCATCCAAACCCTTCTGTTCAACCACCTACCAGCAAAACCCGGTCCACAGCACAGGGAGCAATGACAAACAAAAGCAGCTACCACTGCAGCTCGCAGGGCAGTAAAACACTAGAGAAAGACTTTTCAATTCACCAAATGAAAATAAATTGCAATAAATTACTACTTAATCAGCAAGACTAACACACATGCTCTGCTATACATTAATGTCTTTCCAATGACTAGTTATACCAGTGCAGCTGACGGTCTAAAGGCAGATTCATGCTGCTTCTGCTGCCAAAAGAGAGGCAACAGTTTCTGCCTGCCTTCCCCATAGCAGAACACTTCCCTCCTCTGCCCAGCTGCTGGCATGGCAGCTAATTAAGCGGAATCATAGTTATCTAGGAGGTCACCACACTTCACTGAGATTTGGATGGAGGTGCCCAGTGGGTTCAAGAGCTGCTGGAGAAGCTGACGTGTCTGGCACTCACCTGAACATGAGCCAGCAGTGTGTCCAGGTGACCAAGAACGCCAATGGTATCCTGGCTTGCATAGCCAGCAGGACCAGGGAAGTGATCTTACCCCTGTTTTCAGCTCTGGTGAGGCAGCACCTTGAATACTGTGTTCAGTTTTGGGCCCCTCACTGTAAGAAAGACATCAAGGCCCCGGGGTGTGTCCAGAGAAGGGCAACAAAGCTGGTGAATGGTGAAGGGTCTGGAACACAAGTCTTATGAGGAGTGGCCGAGGGAACTGTGTTTAGTCTGGAGGAGGCCCAGGGGAGACCTTATTGCTCTCTACAACTACCTGAAAGGAGGTAGGGGGCTGGTAGAGGCTGAGGGCCAGCCTCTTCTCGCAGATAACTAGTGGCAGGTCAAGAGGGAACCCAGGGAGGTTCAGGTTAGAAATTAGGATAAATTTCTTCTCAGAAAGTGGTGAGGCGTTGGAACAGGTTGCCCAGGAAGGTGGTAGAGTCACTGTCCCTTGGGGTATTTACAGAAAGGTTGGATGTGGTACTTAGGGACATCGTTTAGTGGTGGCGGAGGGCTGGTTGGTCTAGATGATCTTGGAGGTCTTTTCCAGCCTTAATGAGTCTATAATGGTATATGCCCTATTTCCACAGGTGATCAACCTGAAAAATAAAGGTGGGCTTAAGCTTTTGGCACACATACTGGCTGAGACTTACCCCGGTGGGGCTCGGCTTTTTACTGCTGTATTTTCAGGTGTAGCAGCTGCTGGCTTCCAGCTGGAGGTTGTAGGCAGGGGTGGACATGGCAGGCCAGAGCTGCTGCCCATGGCAGCCAGCCCCTCAGGGGCACTGCTGGGGACTGGTCACAGAGTGGGGCTCTGGGAGATTTGCCTGCCTGAAGCTTACCTGCCCAGCCTGGCAGCTGCCAGCCACAGCCTGTAACTGCCTCTTGGGGCCTGGGTTGGTCTGCACGGCTCTCCAGCCTGCATAGCTCTCCTGCCCGCACTCAGGAAAAATCAACCCTTCTCCTCTCAGGATGGGCTCAGCAGCCTCATCCAGCTACAGAGCAGTAAGTAACTAGGAATGTTTTGTTGCTTTTTTAAATTAATGAGCAGAATCACTTTTTATGAGATTATTCCCTTCACTGTTTTTGTACCAGTCTGCCTGAGAACCAGCACCCCCATGAAAACTAGCCTGCTGCCAGGGTGGTGGTGGTCCTCTGCAGCCATCTTACACACAGCCACAGCAGCGCCATCTTGCCACAGCCATCCCTTTCTACCTGTGAGCTCCATGTCACCCTCACTTCTCCAAGAGATGTGTATTTTCAGCCCTGTTTTACCCCAAATGCCTGAAAGAGTGTCATCACCCTCCCTGCCTTCCCCTTCCCTGACCAGTACTGTCAAGTAGAAGCTGGCTATGCAGCAGCCAGGTACGGAGGTCACAGAGAAGAGGAACGTCAGGGCCGCCTCTCCTTCAGCCCACCCCCAGAGCTGCCAGATTTGTTAGGCCCAGAGCTATAGGTGACAGCCATACTGTCCCTGCCACCAGTAGCCAATGCTGCCCCTCTGGCATCTCCAGCTGGCACTTCTTTCCCTGTTTTGGAGGTGGTACTCGAAAGGCGAGAGCTAAGGTGTCAAATGGGAAGGGAGACTGCTAGGTCACAGTAGGGATTTGCTTGGCCTTCTCCACATAGGTATTTATTTTAATATATTTTAACTTGCTATGGTTTACTTTTGTGAGGAAAAGAAGGTGAGGCAATACTCTGCACACATGCCTTTTCCCTCCTTTTTTCTCATGTGAAGTTTCAAGCTTCAGACGGAGAACACTGGACTGCTACAGTCACTTGAGGGGGGGGAAAACAGGGACAAAACAAATTGTTTTCCTTAGTCACCTTCTTAGATTAATTTCTTAGGTCTATTTGCTGGAGTGTTTTTAGGCTATTGCAATATATTAGCCAGAATGCTTAGGTGTTCAGGAGATCATAAAGTAGCTAAGGACTGGGTCCTTTAATGGAAAACAGTGGAAAAACATAACTGTGTATATTATCATCATCAGTGCTATTATAAAAAAGACCACAGAATAGAGACATTATAGCAGCTCAAGATTACTTGTATAGAAACTTCTGCCAGAAAGAAACAGCGAGATATTTTACCTGATGCCAATTTTCAGATGATGAGCAGCGTGTACTGAAAATACATGTACAGCTTCTGCTGTATATGAGCAAGCTTGGTACAGGTGATGCATGAAGCTCATGCAGGATATAACTTACCCAACTGAACTAGAACACTACAAGTAACCAAAAAACCCAAACCCTGTCTCTTGGAGTTTTATCTTGTTAACTAATTTAAAAATTTTACTTGTTTGTTTGTTGTCCAACAGCTCAAAAATGTTTTTTAAATTCACCCAGAACCTAATGCTTCTCTAGGGACAAATCCAGGACTTGCAGGATGAGTGCCCGGGGGCATTGTAACTTGAAATATACACTGGTTCAGCTACAGATCATAGAATCATAGAATGGTCTGGGTTGGAAGGGACCCCAAGGATCATACAGTTCCAACCCCCCTGCCACAGGCAGGGCCACCAACCTCAGGCCTGGATCTACACAAGGTTGCCCAGGGCCCCATCCAACCTGGCCTTGAACACCTCCAGGGACGGGGCATCCACTGCTTCTCTGGGCAGCCTGTTCCAGCACCTCACCACTCTTTCTGTAAAAAACTTCCCCCTAATATATAATCTAAACCTTCCTAGATGATTCAGTTCTGAGTGTAGATAAGTGTTTGGAAATAGTGACAAAATATTCAATTTTTTAGACAATGGTGTAGAACACTGAGAACATTCCAGGTGTATGCAATACCCCAGGTTTCAAACACAGTGGATGAATTAAAAAAGGAACGTATGGGCTTGAAGTAGTAAAATGTATAACACATATATTAAAAAAAAAAAAAAAAAGCTGGAGAGGGCATCTAGGGATAGGAAGAAGGGTAACAGCTTTAAACTGAAATAGGGTAGATTTAGATTAGATATGAGGAAGAAAGTTTTTACAATAAGGGCGGTGAGGCCCTTGCACAGGCTGCCCAGAGAACCTGTGGCTGCCCCCTCCCTGGCGATGTTCAAGACCAGGTTGAATACGGCTTTGAGCAGCCTGGTCTAGTGGAGGGTGTCCCTGCTCATGGCTGGGGGTTGACACTAGATGGTCTTTAAGGTCCTTTCCAACCTAAACCAGTCTGTAATTCTATAAATAGTATTCAAGCAAGCATCTTTTTAATTGTGGGGTAAATTATCTTGAATAATATCAGGGGAATCCTGCATTCCATTTTTATTATTTAATTCCATACTAATAGTATGGTGTAGAAAAGTACAGCAGCTTGCAAAAATAAGTCTTTTCAGGTATGAGATCTGGAGCTTCTTTTGTTATGTGGAACAGATTCTGCACTGGGTCATCCTATACACTGAGCCAGGTTTGCTCTCTGTTTGTAGAGCAGATAGAGCTCTTGTTTTTACAAAGAGGATCTCTTAAATGTTGCACAATGCAAATAAGGGTAACAGTATATACACAAGTAGTTCAGCTCTTGATGCCTTGTGTATCTTAATAGTCCCTAGGGACCATAACTGTGTACTCAAGCAGAAATAACTCCCTCTAGAGAGGAACTCTGTGCAAAGTGCTTTATGACTTCTAGGACATTTTAAGCGTTTCTTGGCATGATGCCCTGCAGCTGAGGCATCTTTCAGATGGTCTTCAGAGCAAAATAAAACCTATCATGTTTTGTTGATAAGTGTTTAGAGGATGTACTTCATATTATTAGTTTGTATGTGTGGCAACTCTATAGCTTATATACTCTATTCACATCATATTTATTTTTAACTGTGTAATTGTGGATAGTTTGTTTCTGTATTACAGTAGCAATACAGACTTGGTTCCTAGTGTGTATATATATATAAGCATGTAAATAGTGTAATACCATAAAATTTAGGTCAGAAAGGACCTCTAGAGATCATCTGCCTAGTCCATTGTTCAAAGCAGATCTACATCAGATTGCTCATGGTCTTGTGCCAGCAAGTTTTGAATATGTCCAAGGATGGAGAATCCACAAATTCTCTGGGCATCTATCCCCCCAAAAGTTTACCTTATGTTACTGCATATACATTCCCTATCTATATTAATCTTGTTAGCTTACCTTATTTTACTGTTGCTGTGCCCTATTTTCATAGGAGATAATCTCTTTTCATCAGCTTTGCAGTTTTCCCAGCAAAGTAATGTATTCTAACCATGGCAGTTTAAGTGACTAAGCCACTGAACAGTGGAGCATGAGTTTAGGCTTTAAGCAGAGTAAGAACTACCAAGATGCTCCTTCCTTGCTGTATTCAGCACCAGCTGCAAAGTCTCTGCTTCGTGGCAGCAGTTACACTACCCAGGGCACATGCCCAGGCTCCCAGCATGTACACTAGGGCCCCAGCAGGCAACATGCTAGCTCCATCTGCTGCTGCAGACGTGGGTCTGTCATGTCCAAATAGCTGCACTGGCATCTCCCAACACCTGAATGTTGGGTGAGTCCCAGAAATAGAGAATGCATCTGCAGACTCTAAAAAAAATGTTTATTTATACACCACATTCCTGTGATTTGGGGGTAAAACTTTGCCATTTGTAGGTACCACTAGCCCCCTGATTCCAGACCAGTGCTCTGTCAGTTGTACCTTTGGCTTTGGATGGGCCTCCCTGCCTTCAACACCAAAGGCATAAGTTATCTGGGTACTCCAATGTGAATCTTCAGGTTTTCTTTATCAAATAGAAAGCTGTATCAAGACTTAGAACAGGTGGCTAAAACTGAACCACCACCCGTGTGTGTGGTTTGACTGCATTTGTAGGAGAGTTTGGGTGATCTCTATACCAAGTTTTAAAAACACTTGTATAGAACACTTGTAATAACAGCCAGCTTCTGCTTCACCCATGCCTTTGCCAAGCTTTCTGCTATGGCAGATGCTACCAGCCAGGGCACAGCACTCGCTTGTCAGAGCTGCTTTTCAATCAGTGTTTTCCTCAAGACTCTCAGACACTCTCGCACACATATAAGTATGCTTCCCAGTACTGACTGGGGTCACCCATGGCATGAATATGCAGTCGTGTACACACAAGGGCTTTTGCTTTTAAATATACTTTCTTAGGTTTAGAAAAAAAAAATCATATCCCACTTTAATGGAGGTGTAATTCAAGTACTGAGCAGGTCTAGCTGAATTTGGAAAGCATATAGAAAGTAATAAAAATGTCTCATTAAATGTTTTATGATGTGCTTTTTTCTTCTTTAATAATTCACCTTTACAAGGAAATAATTTGGGTTTTTTTTAAAAGAACTATCTTCCTTTCAACCAAGATTCAGTGTTACTGCAATTAGAATCAGTACATATTTGTGGCTTTCTTTAGATTATGAACATCACTTGTTTTTATTTGACACTCAAAGCA
>VZTU01006162.1:55065-135428 GCA_013400835.1 Zapornia atra | reverse complement strand
GGGGGGGGGAAATAAAAAAAGACTGGAGAGAGAGGTAGGAAAAGAATTCACATTTCTTGAAAGCCCAAACATCATAATTTATCAAGACCATAAAAGTAAGATTACTGTGCATTTCTCAGCTAAAAATGTGCATACCTAGTGAGAATCTAAGAGTAACGGAATCGTAAACAATGGTATCAGTAAATACAAGACAACTTTGCTAATAGGTAATTGTTAATATATTTCAGGTGTAAGCTAAATTCTTGTGTTTATTGCTTTTAAATCAGCTAGCACATTCCATGGGGTACTGCAGACCTTTTCCCCAGCACAGGCTTGAAGAGCATCCTTTTCCTCAGGATGGATTATCTGAGAACTACAGCTACACTAGTATCATCATTCTTTTTTTTATTTCTTATTGTGGGTTGGAACACACACAGATATATCGTTGTCACTTTCATAAAGTAATCACTAGTCACTGTCTTCAGCTAATTCTTAGGTATTGGAAAAGTTCATTTCCTAAAACATAAAAACTGGAGAGAGATTAATTTTAAGTCCACTGCATGTATACAGAATGTATTCTGTAAGGATTCAATAGGCTTTGGATGAACTCCAAAGTAAGAGTCTATGCTTAAACATGTGAGGTCCCATTGAATTCAGTGGCCCTTTAATGAGTTGGATTGGGAATAGAATTCAATTTAGAATGGTTATTTGAAGTTGAGGGTGATTTCTATTATTTTCTACTTACTTGTAGACAAAAAATGATATGAAAGCTAGTACAGAATTTTGCTGAGGTTGCTGTGTCGCTATTTTATTCACTCTTGCATCACTGTAACATTTTTCAAAATCACTATGTTTTGCAAAAATTATTGAGCATCTTTCCTCCTTGAGATCACATCAGAAGCTTTTCAGGCACAAGTGCAACTGTTATAAGACCAAAATAAATTCTAATCACTGGGATCAAGCAGAATAAACTATTTGAGGTGAAAACTAATTAGTTATGTGAGAAGCCTAAGTAGCCTCAGACAAAATATGTCAAGTGGTAATAGGCACAAAACATTTAGGAGCTTAAATGATACTGTAATTTGGCACAAGAAGCAGGCAGCTCCTCAGGTCATCTACAGCATGGGTAGAAGTCTGGATTTGAAGATGGGCTGAGGCCTGTGTCTCTCAAGTGCTAGTAAGGAGCCTGCAGAGCTGAGTCAGCAGAATGACAGATGTTCAGCTCAAGATCAAACACCATTGCCATATATCATAAATTGTCATACTGACATTAAATACCAGACTTGAATCTGAGGCAGAACGTGAAAGGAGCATATATATATATATATGCTCATAGTCGGCTAATACACATATGTGTATGTGTTGCTATGTGAAGTCCAGTCTGTCAGAAATACTACTTCTCCAAAAATGAGAAGTTTTGTCTTATTTCATATTAATATCTCATTTAAAAGTCAATTTTATATTATGCTCCAGAGGCCGTTAAGAAGAGGTTCAGAGTAATCATTGCTGCGTATCTTGGGCCTAGAGATTTGAGTTGACTCGTCTCTTCCATGAGGAATTGAGGTAAGTACTGTCATACTTCATAAACTACATGTCTTCACTGTCCAGTTTGCATTCTCATTCTTAGTGCTACCTCCATGATATACTACTCCTCACATCATGTTATTGCTATCTGGAAGGAAATAATTATTGCTTTATGTTTTGGGGTTTTTTTTCACCTTCATGAGATGTTGCCACAACTAAGCCAAGCAACAAGAAGCATGTAACAGCAAAGAGCACAATAGCACACTCTGATGTTCTTGCCACTTGGCCTTCAAGTGACCCATCCTATATGAAACCTACCACTAACAAGACAACCAAAACCCTAAAACTAGAATACATCAAAGAGGGTGCAGCATATGTTCAAAGCTGCCTTCTATAACCCTATGCCAGGGTTATTTTAGTAAAATTAGATGTAAATTGAGTGAGACTACCTTCATTAAGATATTGTGGTTGATTGACTCAGTTTTAAAGTCTGTATACTGAAGTCAATGATATATATTGCCTGCAGGTAACCTTTTAGATGTCTGGTGGGAATATGTTAGATCAATAACATATTCAACCAAAACAGAGTTTTATTATCTCTAAACCAATTACAGTACAGACTTGCTGTCATGGTTTTGCCCCAGCTGGCAGCTGAGCACCACACAGCCACTCGCTTTCTTGCTCCCCACAGTGGGGGAAAATGGGGGGGTTGAAGAGTAAAAAAAGGAAAGACACAACCAAACCTTATGTGTTGGGATAAGGACAGTTTGCTGGGACAGCAAAGGTAGAAATAACAATAACAGGACTTCATAGCAAAACATGCAAAACTGTTGATACATGATGGAGTTTCTCACCAAACGACACAACTCAGGCCATACAGCTCTGAGCTGTCCCAAAGCTGGACCATCCTGGAGCTGCATGCTCCTCCTCCACCAGCCCCCCTTTATGCTGAGCATGACATCATTGGTATGGAATACCCCCTTTAGTTAGTTTGGGTCTCCTGTCCTGGCTGTGTCCTCTCCCTGCTTCCTGGGTGCCTCCTCTCCACCCCCCCTCTTCATTACCAAGGCAATTGGAGAAGCTGAAAAATCCTTGACTGCTTGGCAACAACTAAAAACATCAGTGTGTGATCAACACTGCTCTCTCCTAAATCCCAAACACAGCAGGAACACCAGTTACTTAGAAAGAACATTAACTCTATCCTAGCCAAACCCAGGACAACTTCTATGGAAGTTTCCCACATATATACGTACATATATATATATATATGCATGTGTTTTCTCTGTGTGTCTTGCAAGTTTAGTCTTTTCACATCAACTCTTTGGAGCAATCTTGCTGTTCAGATTTTTTTTTTTCCAGTGCTTACCTTTGGTCCTGCTCTTCACTGTCTTGAGTCTGCAGTTTCCCAGGGCATGGGACACCTCTTGACACCATGAAGTCCTCCAGTTCTTGCCTTCCTTCTCTGTTTTACCACAGTTTTTCTCTCTTTGGCTACATTTATGCAATGAAGCATCTGTCTTCCAGGATACACTCATGGTTTCTCATCCCACAGGCTAAAGAACTGGCAAGGGACACTGCAGCCCTTTGATGAGTTTTGCGGGGTTTTTTTCTGTAGAAAGGAAAGATGGGATGAGTGGGTGGGTATTGATTACACTTCAATATAAAGCAGCATGTTGCTGTGTGGCGACCAGCAGAGAGCAACATGCAATTCGATATGAATTTTAGGTGAAGCCATTTATTAGGTGAAATCCCACAGATTCTATACCTTTATTACTGCAAACACGGCAAGCTAAAAAGCTGCTAATTGGTTACACACACTGTTCACACCATATTGATTGGTTAGTAACTATAACGAGTTCTGATAAACCTATCTTAGAGCTAAATATTGTTAGTTTACCTTTAATACCTAAAAGCATCCACACACCTGCTGGTTTTGACCATCTTATTATGGTTGGTTCTTGACATGTTCCGTTACTCCCAAATACCTTCCCATAACTGTTTCTTGGTTTAGGGCAGCCTGTACCCCTATCAACAAGGCTGCTGTGTTTTGAGAATGTGATTATTAGGATCCTCTCTGCATGAGCAACTTCTCCTTTCTCATGGGAACAGAAGAATATTGTCAGGGCCTAAATCTTGGGAGAAGAGAGCTAGGCCGCCGGCAGGCCTGCTGTCTTTCCTGACATTGCTGGGCCTTACAATATGGATATAGAGGCTACTGCCCGTGAACAAAAGCACCCAGAAAAGAGCAACTCCCAAGAGGCCTCTGCATCTAATCTAAGCTGCAGTCGGAGCTGTGGTGTAGTCTGTAATATGTTGATTAAGCTCATACCGGCTTGGGTGGGCAGGAATTAATGCTGGATATCAATGCAGTCATAACCATCAACTATGATCTAACTGTTAAGTTATGGACCCAACCTCTGTTTCATGACTGTCCATACTCCTCAACTGTCAGGCTAGTTCCCAGTAGGGTTTTGGCTTATGACAACTAACACTCTCACAGAAAAGAAAAAAAATAATAAATCAATGTTCAGACAGAATCCAAGGGACAGCACTAGCCAGCTGTTATTCCTAACAGCAGTATGGGCAAGGCCACTCTATTTCAAGAGGAAAGCATTTAGCCAGGTGGAAGTGAGCCATGCTGTTCCACTTGCCCTGGAAGCCAGAGGAAAGGTTGTAATCGGTTTTATTTTACCAGAATGGCCATAGCTAGGGATCTGACTCCACTTGTAAAATAAATGTTGCCATTTGGATATAGTACAGTTATGTGAAGTGTAACAGCATGGTGGAAGTGTTGCAAGGTTATTATTTAAAGAAGGGTTTCAGTACTCTCTGTGTGTGGGTTTGGGGCCAGGCAGAGCAAATGAGAATTGATGAGCACAGCTGAAAGATTACATTATCATCCTAAAGACTGGCCAGTTGTGTGAGCAGTTATTGTAGCTCCTTCATCCAAAAAAATAAGCCAACTTATCCCTGGGAAAGACCAGAGTGTACACTTCAGAACAGTCCTATGAAATTAGCATACTCAATTTTGTTAATTAGCTCTGCATTGCATTTTTTCTCTATGTTCTGTCACTCCAGTCTAAACAGTAATAAATATTGCTCTGATAGAAGACAACTGAAAAGGGTAGGACCATGTTATATGTGTAATTTGAAAAATCTAGTTTGATGCCTTCCACAGGATTCAATTTACTATTGTTCAGAGGAAGGAGTTTTGGAAATGGAATTTGGGTTCGATTTGTCACTGTTTCTTATCCTGTTAAGAAATGTTTGGTTTTACTTTAAACATACCTTAAATGTGTACCTGTGCTTGAGTTTATTCTAAACATATTCACTCAATCGATTTTTAGGTTGCCCATTTAAATGGAGCCCTTTCATCACTCTACAGCCAGGCACTTTATGAGTCTGGTCTGAAGACACCCAGGGCAACCTTGTGTAGATCCAGGTCTGAGGTTGGTGGCCCTGCCTGTGGCAGGGGGGTTGGAGCTCTATGATTCTCGGGGTCCCTTCCAACCCATGCCATTCTATGATTCTATGATTATAAGACAGACTCCTGTAGATTTCAGCATGGTTGGAATTAGGCTGCAAATCTCACACACTTTAAGTTGGAAACTGTTATTCATGCTATTTGGCAAGGGAGAGGTTTGTGAAGCTGATGCATTACCTTCCAGGTAGAATTTAGACTGACTTGAAATGGTGCAATGAACATCAATCTGGTTGGACTTGATCTTAAAGGTCTTTTCCAACCTTGTGATTCTGTGATCCTAGTCACATAGTAATACACGAGTGTTGAGTGTTCAGATGTCAATATGTGAGTGTAGAACAAGGAAGCATCTCTTTGATTTTTAAGAATTAACTGGCTCTGTTACTATCAGTTCTGCTGTAGTTTTTTTCTAAAGTTACTGCCTGTGGACTAGCCACACCTCTAATTCTCTAGTACATCTAGTTCTACATAGGTATTGATGAAATCAGGAAAAGATGTTTTAGTCTTAGGCAAATAGATAACACTAGGCTACCACAAAACTTTGTACCTTCCTATCATCAGTACTAATGTAGGAGTTTTGCAGGGTTTTTGAAGAGGTAAAAGCTGCTGAACAATTAAATGAAATAGCTACTATTATTTGACTGATACAATACATTTAAAGTTGTGATGACTTAAGGATGTGACTGGGAACAAGGGAGACATTAATGTCTGAAATTATCTAAATCATTTTCATTCCATTCCTGATAGATTGCAAACTGTGTGCAAGAAAGCTGTCAAATTATAAGTAGCTCTTAAATCCTTTGAAGCATCAAGAAGTGATGGATGCAGACATTGAACTAACCTTTTCCACATAGAGGTGACCTGCTAGAAGTCATAGATGAGGAAGACAGACACTGTTGTTGCCTTGGCTTTCTGTGATGATCAGAAATGTGTTTAGGCAAGTGGCAACAGTTTCACATGTTTCTGATAAATAGTGTTTCAAGAAGTGCAAAACTACCTGCAAATCCAAAAATAAACGAGACAAACATAACATGCTTAGTACAGCAATTTAATCTTCAAGAATAGCTGCTGCTGATGGTGGTGTTGGGTATAAACTGAAAAGGGAGAGGAGAAAATACTTCTGGAATACAACCAACAAAAGAAATAACCATTCTTGATGCTATAATTTTGTTCATTACTGGAGAGAAAATAAGAGATGACATTAGAGCAAATCCTTTTCAACACAAGTTTGTGGTACACAGGAAATCTAGGGAAAGAGGAGTATAGCATCTCTATTTCACCTATTTATGCCTCCCCTCCAAAAAAAAAAACAACCCAAAACCAAAGCCAATTTAAAAGAAAAACAAAACCAAACCAAACAACATGGACAAAGTGTTTTGATGTTCAATTGGTACTTTTTGGGGGTTTTTTCCCCACTGTGAAAACACATTTCTGATATAAACTGTATATTTTGCTAGAATTCTGTGAATTGAAGTCCCTTTCCATAATTCACATACTTAAAAGTAGGTTCAGGCTCAAACTCTTACGTTAACTGGAGTTTAAAAGTGATACAAGAGCCTGTAGAACTAGCCCCATCATATTCTCTTGCAATTACATCATATGCAATCAGTAATGCATGGATCTTTACAGACATTTAAAGCTGAGAATTCCTCACTCTGAGCCAAATTTGAGATAAAACCTAGGGTTCTCCTGAGGCTGCCCAGAGCAGATCCACTGCTTCAGCACAACTGCAGGGTGATGTTCTTCTACGGACTAGTCCTTGTGTGATTTAGCTGGGCTCTGGCCAGTTGTGCTGGTGCCAGGGGGTGGAAAGGGATGTGAGAGGACTCACATATTGATAAACTGATTCCAAGTGTATAAAATCATTCAAACCTTAGGCAAATCTCAGTGAGGATGTTTCCTGAGAAAGGGATGCAGTCCTGGAACTCATTCTGCTCCTAAGCTATGCTTGCATAAATGCAGAGAAAATGGACAGGCTTCAGTGGATTTGGCTTACACTATGCTGGCAAGCCTGCAATAGAATCTATCCCAAAGTTACTCATGCCATTAAGGAAAAAATAATAATCCATTGTCTTTAATATACCTCCTTTCATCCAGAAAGAATTTACAATGTTTTGAAGAAAATATATATCATTCTCCAAAGTCATGATACCAGAGCTATTAAAAAGAAAGGAGAAAGACTAACTAAATTCAGCTGGTGCTTTGTTGGAGCCATAAAGCACCATATGATCAAGTGCAATAATGAAATGTCATAGATCCTACTTATAAATACTATCTTGTAGATAAATGACAAAACAAAGCATTACCCTCAAAACTATCCCACTTCTAGAATACAATACCATTCCTGTGTGCCTCATTAGAATCACAAAGAAAACTATTCAGGTGAATAGAAATAGCAAACCTATATGCTATACCCATCTATACCTCTGCACCCACTTCTGGTCTTGAGCTTGTTGATGCACGATGAATCCCTAGAACTAGGGATTGTAAGCAACTTCCCTTTTTGCCTTTTTTTTTTTCCATCATGGGAAAACTATTCCTAGTGCTTTTAACCCTTCAGATCTCTACTGCTGAATTCTGCTCAGACTGGGGAAAATGGTTATATGGCAGCACCTGCTTTTTCCAAGCTTATTCTTTCAGGATACCTCAGAAAAAAGAAATTCCTGTATTCAGGCCAAATAAATATAGTTGTTAGGAAAGCACAAGATTTTTAGTGATTGCTTTTTAGTCACACATGAAGACATCTCAGTCCTTTTGCATTCTGCAGTGTTTATGCTAGTATTAGTGGTTTGAAATACAAATGTGCCTCATAGCTGGATATAGCTGGAATACTTAAATTATTATAAATATTTTAACACCCTCAGAAGCAAACATGAAAATGACTCTACAAGTCACTTTCACACCTGGGAAACTGATGGCCAATTCATTGTAATGATGCCAACAAGGAATGTTGACCATATTGCACCCCAGTCTATAGTACCCTTTGAAGGGCCTCTGAAAGAAAAGTTTAGTGGTGTTTTCTTGGTACTTTTTCCTAATGCAACACCTTCCACTCAGTACCCTATAGTGGATAAACATAGTGAGCCAATTTCCACTCAGTACCCCATAGTGGATAAACATAGTGAGCCAACAACTGACGTCTTTAACAGACCCAGATGGCCATAGTTTATTCTGATTTTTCCCTTTGTCCAGGTAAACTCTTTGCCTTGCAGATTTGGAGTAACTTTTAATTACACTGTTCACCTCGTATCTCTCAGGAAAGCAAAAATGTTTGTGTAGACATAACATCTGGAATACCATTGGCAAAGTTTGTTCATACATTTTAACTTCAAGACACGAGACCATGGCTTAAAAGTCACTGGGATGTCAGACCAAAGGACATTTACAGTAACTGTGATCTCAGTGTGTTAGTACAGTCATCAAGTTTTACCTGGTTTAGTATAGAGGTGCTTGCTGCAGATTTCCCTTTAGAACAAGGAATCAAACCAAGAGAATTTAACCAGAGGTGTGTCTCTGAATTCATATAATACATGAAGGGGTGAAAAGTCTACCTAGCATTCAGCCTACACCAAATTATTACTTTTTTAATCAAAACAATTTGAAAAGCTCTTTATACACTGACTCACCTATTGTGAAAGCTGAATCACTCTGTGAGAGACAGCCATATCTGTGAGATACAGTCTTCAGTTCAGGTATTTTACTTAGGCACGTAGCCCCTGCAGGCAAATGTGTAAAAGGTCAGAGCATTTCTTCAAGCAGCACTGTCAATAATAGGATTAAAAGTTATCATACTTGACTTTGTTAAGGTCAGAACTAGTAATAAATCACATGTGGAAGTCAGTGCATTTTACCAAGCATAGCCAAAGAAGGTTTGAATGGTATTTTAAAAGTATTTGAATGTTCGACATTCTGCTGAGAGTCTTCATAGAATAGTTTGGATTGGAAGGGACCTCAAAGATCACCTAGTTCCAAACATTGTGCCATAAGCAGGGACACCCTCCACTAGACCAGGTTGCCCAAAGCCCCATCCAACCTGGCCTTGAACACTGCCAGGGAGGGGGCAGCCACAGCTTCTCTGGGCAGCCTGTGCCAGGGCCTCACCATCCTCACAAGGAAGAATTTCTTACCTGTATCTAATATAAATTTACCCTCTTGTAGTTTAAACCCATTACCCCATGTCGTCTTATTAAGTGCCCTTGTAAATAATCCATCTCCAGCTTTCCTGTAGGCCTTCTTTAGGTACTGTAAGGCTGCTCTAAGGTCTCCTCAGAGTCTTCACTTCTCTAGGGTGAACAAGCCCACCTGTCTCAGCCTGTCTTCATAGGAGAGGTGCTCCAGCCCTCTGATCATCAATCATTTCCTACTAGAAAAGGTTTACAGGCCTGTTCAGGAAAGAAAAACTATCAAACAATAGAGTGCAAGTTTGTTTGTGGAAGGAAAACACTCCATAAACTGGGTATTTAAAAATCAGCAGCATGACTTTTAAAACAGCCTGAGAACTCTAGAGCTCTTATTTCTTTGTGGTTTTACCAATGAAATGTAAAATCCCTCTTTTTTTTTTTTTTTTTAACATATGGCATTTTTTCAGTGCCAGGGTTTGGAACTAGATGATCTTTGAGGTCCCTTCCAACCCAAACCATTCGGTGAGTCTATGAGATGTCAGGTTCTTTGCTCATAAGTAAAAGCATCCAGCACTGTACTGATGCTCAGTACCATTAGGCCTTGATAAATGCCTTTTACAATTTGGTCCTGAGCTTGAGGTAGTTTTCCTGATCACAGCTGACCAGATCTATCACAAATACTCAGAAAAAGTACTGTGACTGCTTTACAGTATGGCTCTTATTAGCACCCCTTTCCACAGATTCATTCCCAGTGTGTGTGTACATATATATATAACCTGAATTTATATATATTTATATATATAAACCGCCTATCACTGTATTGATAAGCATTCTTTGGAACCACTCTGACAGCAGAGGTAAGAACAGAAGTCAGCCTGTCAGTACCTCAGTGCTGTTACTTCCAACCAGTTTAAAAAACAAAACCAAAAAAAGCCCCAAGACCTTGCTGGCAGCTTGCTCAGCTGGTGTTTAATACTGCTAGATATATCTAGCAAGTGAGCTGCATTTATGCCCAAACTAAACAAAAGCAAAGCTATTTCAGTAAACTGGCTGTGGTTCTTTCAGCATCCAAACAACCTAATGCTATGTACCCAACTTAACTGGAAAAGAGCATGAAATATTGCGTTTCCCAGGTTCCCTGTTCAGTTCTCATACAACTGAGAACATAATAGTTTTTTACCAGGAGCTTCCAAGAATGCTCATTTTCCTTACTCTGTCTCAAAACATCACCTGCTACAATAATATGAGCTGCTTTCTCCTTCATTTGAGAGGGGATTTTTTTTCAAGTCTCTAATGGTACTAATGACCAGTCACAGTTAAATAGTCTGCAGAATCAGCTACTGAATAAAAGACAAGTTCTGAAGAAAATAGCCTCTTCTATCACCCTGCCAGTGTATTAATTCTGATTAATTATGTATTTTTCCTGGTGAAAGTAGAGCAGAAAAGACTTTTTTGAAGTTGCAAAGGGCGTTATTTTCATGAACTCACCATGTTCAAAACCACAACATAACATCTCTCCATATTCATGTCCTTACCATATTTGTGCTCATTTATCTCCAATTGAAAAGGGTTTTTTTATTTGATATTACAATTTAACACTAAGCTTATATAACAGAAGTCATTGTTACAGCTGACACAGAAAGGAGTCTTAGCCAACACAAGATTGGATAGCCACGTTTTAAGCAGCAGACAGCCTCAGGACAAATGAATGACACAAGCAACAGAGTGCTTGAAGCAACACAAATCTTGTTTATCTCCCACTCTTTTAACCACTTGCCTTCCACATCCACACTCAGGGAGCTCCACAGACAAGTTTGGTCGTAGGTGCCAACAACTTCAGCATTCAACTACTCTGAATCTTAGTGCAGTCAGTCCATCCTCTGGCAGACCTAAAGCCACATTTCTGCCAGGACCTTAGCTGAGGACATCCTGCAATGAGTGATGCAAAGAGAACTGAATGCAAATTGGTTTGTTTCAGTCCCAGGGACCAGGCATTTGATGCTTAACCTGGACTATAGGTAAAGATATGTACAATAACCTCATCCCTGCAGTTGTTCCACAGTACAGTTTGTATTATTACTTTCTGCCCAGAGAAGTGCCAGAACTCAAGTAAAACATCAGAAATGGAATATACAAGTAAACTCACGGCAACCTAATGTCATTGGGGCTACATTTATCTCAGTGCAGGCTAGCAGGCATGGGTCAAAGTCTTCTTAGAGCTTCTCTTGAAGAGAGATCTCAAATTGAACCTGTTTACAGCCATCACCTGTAACACTGATAAAGCCTAAGCACAACCTTGAAGTCTTAAATGTAAGCAGGACTACTGTAGTGGTTCCTGGAGTCTCTCAATAGGTCTGATTTTTATATTTACTTTCTACTACACAGCAGAACTTGCAATCAGCATTTTCAACACATTTTGTAGGGTCATTGAAGGAACGATAACCACTGTTCAACACCCAAAGCAATAACTAGAAGTAGATGTATTGTACCTAGAAAACACCGAGCAAATGCCACTTTTCAGTTCTGTCTCATTCCTGTTAATGCTTTTAATGTAGATAGATGTAAGGCTTGGGAACATTTTCATTTACCCATATGTACTCTTTCCATTGATGAGATAGGCTGACTGTGAAAGGCATATCTGAACAACAATACAAAGTTGACAACAACTCCTGGAAAAGCTGAGTGTAGCCTCTTCGCAACCCCAGCCCTTCAAAAACAAAGCAGTGCCCCCAGCCTTTATGTTTCTTAAGTCTATATACTAAAGAAATTCTGTTAATCATTGATACCTTGTATTTCTTCTGCATGGCCTGGATAAGAATCAGGATGTACCTCTAACAGACTCCAAACAGGAATTTCCACACACTTTCTTCAGTGAGGAGTCAAAAGCAGAGCGGGAAGAAGTCAGTATTCAGATCAATGGAAATACCACATTGAGAGGCAAAAGCAGTTGTGAGCTTGTTCTGTTATTTATCATGACTGTTTTGACAGGGCACAGCCCTGAAATACAGTTCACAACATAACAAATGGGTACTGACACGCAAGATGAGTTGTCATTTTCAACAAAATATTTCACCAGAAAATTTTGATTAAAATCATATGTTAGAGTTTCTCTTCCTTTCCATGTTCTTTGAAAAAGAAATGTCCTAAGATCTGAAGCTGGTGAAAAGCAGAATTCTTTTTCACACAAACTTTATGAAGACTGGAGAAATTCTGAAAAGCTAAAGTGAAAAAATCCAAAGCTTTTATGCATGACAATATAGGAACAAGTGAGAGAGTTAATTCTGCTTCATTTGTGTGGGATGGGGCAGAAAAAGGTCCACAAATAAAATAATCCATTCTGAATTTTTCCATAAAGAAAGTGAAGATCTTTCAATGAAAGATGTAAGAGAAATGCAAGCTGTATAACTAGGTCCATTAGCAGGCCTAAACTGACTAAAATCAGTTAGATGTTGAGGGAGAGAAACTGCTTGATGTGAATGTCTCAGTAGAGGCTGGCAGAAAGCGGACTGAGTTATTCTAGTGCTGTGTTTCAAGGTTGCTGTACATGCTGTATACAGTCTGAAGCAACTCCTTTAAACAAAATGAAGAACTTATTCCAGTGATAGAATTAGCTGATATGACATATATTGACTGTCTGCAATTGAGAGACTGCTTATTTGGCTTTTATTAATTTTACTGATCCTACTGTTAGACTGTTTTTCCCACTGGGTCCAGAGCAAGGAGTCAGAGCCTTCTATAGCAATGAAGTACTGCTTTGACTTTATAAAGGAGAAAAACCCTTCAAGGAGCTCTCACAGACTCTAATGCTCCACAATTCATACTGCCTTTTTCTTCAGTTATCCATTGCTTCCAAATTAGTACCCAAAACTGAGAATGCATCACAGAACAGTGTTTGGAGCAGCCTGCATGGCAGAAAATTACAGGGAAGGAATCAATAGCCAAAACCCAGAAAAATATAACTCAGCATATGTTTCTAGACAGAAAACACAAGACCCATCTCCTCCTTAAAGCCCTTTCTTCCTTCTCCCTGTCATCCCTTGCACAGCTGAAACCAAGACAAAGCAGGCAAGCTTTAACATGCTGCATTTAGAATACCAAAACACCAAGAGGTTCTCTACAGTTCCCTTGGGCCTAAGTCTTGGAGCTTAAAATGGCATTTTATGTCACCAAGCTATAGTTCAAATATTCCATCCTGGCAATGTTTGACTTTACATATAACTCTTGAATTTTCATAATCTGAAGTGATTGAGTCCCACTCCTTCAAATAAGCATCAGTGCAAGATCATCCAGTCACAACGGTGAGAGTGAACTACCTATGTCAAAACAGAATCCTTATTTATAATCTGAGACAGTTAACAAATTTATTGATAAAGTAAGAAACCATCAATAATAACCAGTAACAGTTCTCTGCTTATCACAATTAAATGCTTGCAGCAATAGGACAGTTTCTTCTGCGTGCTCAAGAGGTAGAAGGTAGGGCTTTGAAGTCTTTAATAGAGACAAGTCCTTCATAGAGACATAACTATATATGAAAGCTGGCATCAGAGGAAAAAAGCAGTACATAAATCTGGGACAAAGATTTATTTCTAATCACCAACTGAGACCATCAAATGAAGAAAGAGAATTAGCTCAGAAAAGCCTCACTACCCCAGTCACTATAATGTGAGGAGTGCAGGCTTTCTGCTGCTTAAGATAAAGGTCAGAAATAAGGCTAAGCCTGACAACAGTGAATATACTAATGTTTCCCACTAAAGCAGCATCACCCTATTACTAGCCCACCACCAAATTACAGAGCTCAAAAGCAGCACACCTTTTTTGAAGCTATTTTCTAAGCTTACATCCCTGCAAAGCTGTTTGAGGGTATTTACGTATTTGAGATCAGAATTACCCTGCTACATACAGGGCAGTTGGAACCTGCTTGCTTTCTTTGAGGGAAGGAGAGGAAAAAGGGGCACTCTTATGACACAAATAATCACTAAATCCCAAGGAAGCAGCAGTAGCTCCCCATTGTCTAACTTTTAGTCTCTAGCTTTCTCAAAGAACATCTTTTTCTAAAGCAGCTTGATATTCTTTAATTCATTCCTCATCAGTTACCCTAGAGAAAGGCTGAGATGCAAATCACTGCATCACGTTACTCTGATTGTGAGAAGCAGATTAGAAGCCTGCAGTAATGCTTACTCCAGATGATCTATGTACACAACTAGATAATCTCTGATCACAACACTTAAGCTGAAGGTTCTTTCTCCAGTCTAGGCATTTGATTTGTGCTATATAAGGCAATTAACTAGACCAAATCTCATTAAGACAAGAGAGGATATCATGTACTGCAAGACCTCCAAAGTGGTGGTTCTTATGTCATTTATTCCATTCATCTTCAGTTGCCTGGTTGTCCCCTGCAGTGTGTTTTGGACTAGGGTTGAGTAGCAGAGACATCCCTGTGGCTCTAGCACACGTAGCAGTTCAGTTGCCTTTCCATGCTTGACTTGAACCAGATTGTTCACTCAGAGCTTAACTGCGGTCTCGGTTCACTTTGTTGAATGCTCTGAGACACGTGCTTTGTCTCTGCAGAAGCATCTCCTGATCTCCTGGTGGGCAAGTGACAGGCTTTATTAAGTTCCAGTAGAGACTGAGTAGAGCCTACTGTCAACAACATTTTGTGAAGGCTGGTTGGTAACTAGATCATTTAGTGTCAGAGAAACCCATAGATCTTTTTACATGTTAATTCTCAATGCGGTTTTTGCTCTCCACATCTTTAGTCCAGGAGAGCCTGGCAGAGCTGATTGAATGCAGAAAGCACTTGCATCACTTTCAAATGATTGAAATAAGTGGGTGTTAGCAGCCCTGGTTCCCAACACTTCTAAAAATACATTAATTCCCTCAAAAGTTCAGTTTAGGAATCTGTCAGGCCTCCTTGATTTCCCAGGGCAGGAGGCATAGAAGACAGGGAACATGCATAGACTGGCTCAGTTATACAGCTCCAGCAAAGCCTCACTTATTAATTCAAAAGGGTAGCTTATTTCTCCCAGGAAGGAAGAAAAAAATAAAATCAAGACATTCATTAGGACATTATGTGATCTGTACAAGTGCCTGTACTCTTTAAGACAGTTTCCATATTCCTGAATAGATGGAAAGCTGCAATATGTAAGAAAGAATATACAGGCTTTAAGTATGTACAACTCTACCATTTCATTGTGGATTTTTTTCAGTAGTCCTTATTAAAGTCTGCCAGCTAGTAAGCATAGGGTTGTGTAATAATTACAAGAGCTGCTGATCTTAGGGAAGATTATGATAAAGTAGCCTTCTCTTGTTACCAGCTTCAAAATTTGGGGAATACAATCTCAAACAAGACCAGCAACAGTGGCTTGGAGCCACAGGAATGAAGGCTAACACCTGAGAGGCTAGGTACTCTTACTGGAAGCCGTAAGGCGTAGTAGTACTTACATGACAGCAGAGGACACGGAAGCAAGCAGGCCAGCAAGCAGAAGGAACATAAGAACACTTTGGATTGATGTAATGACAATCATGCTTCCACTTCTTCGACCAGGCCAGGTATCAATTTTCAAGGGAAGTTTAACTAGAAAAGGATGGAAATAATGTTCCTATGGTCTATTTTTGACCATGAACACATCTATTAAACAGGAGAAATCTGGTGATTTAGGAGAGGCAAGCTGATTATGTCTATACCTGAAGTCTTAGATGATTTATGGGAAACAGGTTTAAGACTCTGTGTCATCCTTTAGTGTTTATAAGCTTTCCTCAGCAGGTTAGTCAGTATGACAAGTACCTGTATTGCTGAGAAACATCAACAGCACCAGATACCATGGCCTGCATCAAATTTTAAACTATATGTACAAATTTATCTTTACTTGAAGTACACAAAAGGGGAGAATTATTCCATATTTAAGCCTACAATCCCAATATTAAATGGCTGACAAAATTCTTAAAACTTTAGTAAAAGAATAGGTGTTACTCATAGAGCAAGTGCCCTAAGGCAAGCACAGCTACTCAGAAGACCTGAGCAAAGCCACAGACTTACCTCTTCTGGTTTTAATTGGATCAGACCAGAGAGTTTGGTCTTTCATGATACCTCCAGTGCTTTCTACCAACACGTATTTAAACCTGTGGGGGGAAAAAGTGTTAAACGACATATTTCAAATTTGAGCTTTGTACTACTGTACTCCAATGATTAAACTACTGGAATAGCTGGTCAGCCCTCAGGTGTAATCAGAGCATTAGATTGAGGCAGTCAGAGGTAACTTGAGTACTTCCAAAGATCTTATAAAGAACAAATAGAATTAATCATGGAAAAGCATTCTGTGCTATGTCATGCACAGTTTGCACTTTTTTCTTGTGAACTTTCCAACAACAGTTTTTCCAGGCTTGCTATTCCCTGTTGTGAAGAGCCTCATTATTTAGGACAGCAAGTGGTTTTGATTTCCATATGGAAGTCAAAGATTCTGTCCAAGGGTAGAGGTCTTTGGCGCTTTTACTGCTAGAGGAGAGCACTGAGGAGACAGGTCTACATCAGATTTGGCACAGAAATGAAGCTTCCATTCCACAATAGTTTGTTTTCACAAACCTTCTGAAAAGACAGAGGAGGCAAGTTTTTTGCAAAACTAAGAGCCCACAGTATTTTGTTTCAGAAGCATATTAGGTCTCTGCAGCAGATATAGCTCCATGGGATTGTCATTTTTATTACCACTTTTAAATAACTGGCAACAGCCAAACAAGTGTTTTGGGTAACAGCTATTAGGTTGCCTGAATCCCCCAGCTGGTCAGCTTCCCCAGACAACAGGGGTCAGACAGGCCTGAAAACCACCTGGCCCTCACTGGAAAGTTTCCAGTTACATTAGGGGCTTCCTGGAGCTGGAGACCAAGGAAAGCTTTGGTTCTTAAGAATCCCATCAAAACAAAGACAGCATAGCCAGGTCCATGTCTGCAATTTGGCAGAATCATCTAACACAAAATGTATGGTGAATAATCTCAACAGTCAAGAAGTCCTGTTCTTCCAGCAGTTTCTAATCAGAGGCTGTCACTGGATCACCTACTCCAACATACACAGAATCACAGAAAACAGAGGTCTGTCAGTTCACACATGAATTTTCCTACTGATCCATTAATTCAACCTGATAGATAGAGCTCACCATTGCTAGAGCACCATCTGTGGGATGCTAATCCAAAGCCAAGCCACCTTCATGACTGGCCTTGCAATAGGACATTTCAGTCAGGGACTGGTAATTCACATCATACCATTACAAAGGAACAGATTCAAGTTTGCTTCCTATTTTGTTTTGTGTTTACCCCATGCAATGCTTCAGGCTTGGTGAAGAGTGGCTGGAAAAGTGCCCAGCAGAAAAGGACCTAGGAGTGTGGGTTGACAGCTGGCTGAATAGGAGCCAGCAGTGTGCCCAGGTGGCCAAGAAGCCCAACAGCATCCTGGCTTGTGTCAGATATAGTGAGACCAGCAGGACTAGGCAAGTGATCATCCCACTGTGCTGGGCACTGGTGAGGTCACACCTTGAGTCCCATATTCAGTTCTGAGTATCTCACAAGACAGATTGAGGTGCTGGAGTGTGTCCAAAGGGTGGCAACGAAGCTGTTGAAGGGTCTATAGGACAAGTCTTATGAGGAATGGCTGAGGACACTGGGGCTGTTTAGCCTGAAGAAGAGGAGGCTGAGGGGAGACCTTATTGCTCTCTACCACTACCTGAAAGGAGGTTGTAGCCAGGTGGGTGTTGATCTCTTCTCCAAAGTAACAAGTCATAGGACAATAGGAAATAGCCTCAATTTGTGCCAGGGGATGTTTAAAATTGGATGTTAGGAAAAGTTTCTTCACCAAAAGGGTTGTCAAACATTGGAAATAGGCTGCCCAGAGAAGTGGTTGAGTCACCATTCCTGGAGGCATTCAAAAGGTGTGTAGATGTGATACTCAGGGACCTGGTTTAGTGGTTGCACTTGGCAGTGCTAGGTTAATGTCTGGGCTTGATTTTAAAGGTCTTTTCCAACCTAAATATTGTATGATTAAGAGCAGAAATGCCCTTGTAAGAAATAAGAACTATACCTGTATGTTGTGTCTGGTGCAAGAGGTGGGTTACAGACACCTAGGAAGTTTGGGTCATACAAACAGGTCCCATCATCCCCAGCTCTGAAGAGGTATTGTTCCAGGACATCAGCGACTTTGTTGACGTTCCCTACATCAGCAGGCTTGGGAGGTGATGCACAGCTGGGTACGTTGAACAAGGCAGCCTTGTAAGGTCCAAGCTCTCCCCCACCTGTTTGTTGGAACGTGCTGTCAAGTGGTTTGCTGCCATTGTCAGTCACCAGGGAGCTTATTGCAACTGCTGCAAGAGAGATGCTTTTTAACAAGGTTGTTAATAGTAGTTTAGCCCTTTCCATTCACCCTGTATTTACTTGGCATCTGCTACCATTTTGGCTGTGTACTCATTCCTCATTTGTTGAGATACCTCTTTGCCATTTGTCCTTCAGTAACTGTGAAGGATCCACAGTGTGTCTTAGAGCAATACTTTTTGGTAGCCACATTCCCAAAATTCCTTTTTTTCCCCCAAGGAAAATCTGATGGAGTGGGGAGAGGGGTGGCAAAGGCTGCTCTTCCCCATGCCACACATGATTCCAATAAGCATCCCCTAAATCCTGCCATTTCAGCTTTTAATCTAGAGCCAAGACAGAGTTCCTAGAGAATCACAACTGTCCCATAGCCAAAACACTTAGACCTCTGGTCATGCAGCAGCTGGACCTCCTAGAACTGTACAGTATGCAGATCAGTGTGTAGGGACTGCATTAACAGATGCAATATCTACACTTTTGGCCAGTCAAGCACACCAGTGCATCTAGACAGCATGCCACAGAAAGCCTGCAAGTCCTCACAGCTTGAAGAGAAGTGTGGATCTGTGCCCAGCCCTACAGCATAGTTTGAATTGAAAGGTCAGCTGCAGCTTCTCAGACCTTTCCTGCTGCAAAGCCAAGGCACAAGTCCCAAGAGATGCTCTCAAACTCTGCAGATGTGTATTAATTTATTGGGGGTGGGGAGCTGCAGCTCTTCAGTCCTGTTAGCAGCAAAGGAATAGCATTTTTTTCCAAAGCTGCAGTACATTGATAACTACTCCAGTTTGGAAGTGTTCTGCTCCACTCCTGGAGCAGAGTTTTTGCAACAAGACCTGAACATGAGGTTTTAAGAAAATTAAATTCACTTAATTTTCCCTTCTCACTTCTTCAAGAGGCATCCAAGGGTGACCCAACATGCTCCTCTGCAGACCAAAGACAAATCCAAACAAAATTCCTCCCAGTCTGCCAAGTCACAAGTTTATATCTGCTTGCTTTAAAAGCAGAAGAGATTTCTCAATATATAGCTTCTTTTGTAGATATTCATCTATCTGTGTAGGAAGATTTTGCCACAGAGTCTGCAGAAGATGAGGTGTTCAAGGCCAGGCTGGATGGGGCCTTGAGCAGCCTGGTCTAGTGAGAGGTGTCCCTGCCCATGGCAGGGGAGTTGGAACTTGATCTTTAAGGTCCCTTCCAACCTGAATCATTCTATGATTGATGTGATTTATAACACAACATCACATTTGGAGGTATAGCTAGATATCAGTAGCCTTTTATATAATTATAATGCCCTTCTAGTCTATTTTAGACATATAAAGATGTGCACTTCCATCATGTCTCTCATGCATTCACAGCTGTCTATGTTAGCTGTATGGGGTAGGGTCTCTGGTTATGGCTTCTACCAATTCAGTTCCTTCTCCTTCCATTTTGGTCAAAATGGCAACAATCAGCAAAGGAAGTTTTAGACTGTTCTATCCATTGGCCAGTTTCTCTACTGCACTCCCTCAAGATCTTTGTGCCTCTTAGAAAAGGAGGCTGCATACAACTTTCAGCGGAGAAGGTGTGATACAGAGAAGTCATTTATTTCTTTCAGCTTACAGAGTAGCTCTAGCTGGCATTCAAAACAGTCTGCCAAAGCAGCAGGGAACAAACCCTTAGTCATTGCCAGCAAGGCTTCATTGCCAAGCAGTTATGAAATCTGTTTTATGAATGAACACATGGGCCAGGCATCTTTGACAACAAGCCTAACATGACCTACCTTTATCTACAGAAAGAAATGTAGTCCTTGCAAGGGCTGGCTGCCCTAGCTATGAAGCAAACAGCAGCAGTTACCCAGTTTCTCTAAGCAGGTTTACTTCAGGGGAATTCAGGCTTTACACAAGACATTCTTCAACCAAGATAAAGAAATCAGACTGTGGGTCACTTGGTTTCATTAGTAAGACTTGGACAAATTTCTATGGCTGCTAGCACTGCTTCACACCTATTGGGAGTCAGGTAGCAGTACTGGCACTTGCTGTTGTTCATCAGCCCCATTGAAATACTATGGTCATTATTTATAATAAGACCCTAGAGAAAACAGACCAGAGGCTCACTTTGCTCATAGCTTCCAACTACAGATTTTTCTCTTTTCCCCCTGTTTCCACCAAATTGTCAGGAATTGTGTGCAGCAACCACATGGTCCTTCAGAGAGGTGTAGTGTGCTGGAATACTCACCCGATTCCTTCATTGCGTACAAGTAGATGACGTAAGACTTGTTTGGAGACAGCGAGTTGTCAAACATACAGAAAGGTTTTTCTAGAGCAATGGTAGTGAGAGTAGGATTGTTTGTGGCAAGCTGAGAGGCTGCAAGCTGAGGCTTCAGAGTCTGATCTAGAAGAGAACATTACCAAAAAAGCATGTGAAAAAGCTTTCTCCTCTCCCTGCTGCAAGCTCTGACTCCGAAGGGAAGATGTGGCAGTGCTAACAAGCAACATTAAAGCATAAAAGAGCGATGCGAGTCACAGCTGAGCAGAAAGCAGCCTACCTGCCCATAAAAGTCTTAAAGTTAGAGGTTCTGCTTTAATGGAAAACACAGGAATTTGAGGAGGGAGGTAAGAGCATTGCTCCTCAAACATACTAGTAACATCACCTCAGAAGGACGAAGACAAAGCCTCATTATAGGAGAGACTTGAATCTCTTTCTTTAGAGTCCCATGTACAGTCTCTCCCCTCCTATGGCAGCACCAGAAGGAGTACAGTCAGTTCTTGAATCCTTTAGCAGCTAGGAGCCTTAATAGGTTTAACACACAGCATGAGAGATTTAGCAGAGGGGAAAGCTTTCTGTGAGAGCCCTGGAGAAAGCAAGTGGTACTAAAATTAAGTTCACATCGGACACTACCTATCTCATACTACACAAGCTCATCTGCTCTTCAGTTACCCAGGGAAGATCAACCAGGAGCTGAGAGATTCAGCAGCAACTTCTCCTTCCCAGCCCAGCTGCAGTAGAGACACTTTAACCCAGCAGAATATATGTTTGAAGGACTAAACTCTCCTCCCCTTCCAACACAGATCCTAGAGCAAAAAGATAACCCA
The DNA here is from genome assembly GCA_013400835.1 of Zapornia atra. Classification (NCBI taxonomy): domain Eukaryota; kingdom Metazoa; phylum Chordata; class Aves; order Gruiformes; family Rallidae; genus Zapornia; species Zapornia atra. The sequence continues at coordinate 113,913 of VZTU01006162.1, read as the reverse complement.
AGAGCAACAAACAGCAACTAAAGGTCATAAGAGAAGCAGTAAGGGAAGAGATACAGAGAGACAAGCAACAAGAAAGGAAAAGAGACTGCAGATAGATTCCCCCTTACCTGCACACAGCTCTCCAAAGCAGCAAAAGGCAAACACAACCCAATGCCTGTACATGCTTAAGCTCTCCAAAAACCTGACACGAAAGGAAATACAGTGCCAGGAGTCAGCCCCCACTGCAGAGCTCTCACATCTACTTCCTCCCTGAAGCCAACCACACCTGCTTTTGTCCACAGGGCCTCTGCGGTAAGAAGATGCCCACCTCCACAACACCTCCCTATATGCTTATTGCCCCTCCTGCTCAGGTCTCAGCAACTCCCCCACCACAGCTATTATCTGCTCACAGGTGAGGAAGGTTGTAGCTTTGATTTCCATCTGATATTGGGCACCAGTGTAGCTCACCACAGTGCTACAAATGTAAAGAGAATTTTTTCCTACTTGTGTCATTGATAGGTGGCTTTGTTCTTTCATTACCTTGTGTCTAAAAAACCTTTGAAATCTCTCAAGTAGGAAAAATTTGGGACTGAATATCTATCTGACCTTTGGATATCTGAGTATCTATCTGACTGAGTATCTATCTGACTATCATGGATGGTTGTGATTCAGAGCTCTCAATTTGAGCAACCTTAACTGAGGTTATGGTTGCCTTCTGAATTGTGTTTCCTGGGTTACATCCTGAAAAACATAAGCCTTCTGCTTCTGGTTAACCCTAATGTGATTCAGGGCAACTACATGAAGAGCAAACCACTGGGAAATCTGAATCTGGCCTGTTGTACCAAATTGTTCAGCTGAGAATATTCTTGATGAGTAATTACTATTACACAATGGCTCAGGTTACAAAACTATTAATCACCCACTTAAAATAGGCTGAAAGGAAAAAAATAAGTATCAGGGAGATTTTACAGAATTAATGGGGCTAACATGATGTCACTGCAGCACCTCCAGATTTACACTGATATCACTATAGTTACATTACAAAATCCATCTCCTTTTATCAATATGCCATGGGCCCCAGAAATCTGTTTGAAATATGTAATCAAATGATTATAATGCAATTTCCTCCCCATATGTGTCTCGTGTTTCAAATTCTGCCTGTCATCTTCAGTGTGCTTGGTTTGACTTCTTCCTCACATTGCCATTTGAGGGAGCATATTGAATCCAGGAGTTACCCTAGCTTTGCACTGCTGCAGAATGAGAATGAGTTGTATATTTTTCCTTCTCATTCTACAACACGCTCTAAGCCTATGCCAACATAAATACTCAGGTAAATCAGATTAAGCCAGCAAAGACCTTACCCTTCTGTCCCTGCTGAGAAGGGCTTGGGGATTCTGGTGGATGAGAAACTTAACATGAGCCAGCAGTGTGCTCTTGCAGCTCGCAAGGCCAATGGTATCCTGGGCTCCATCAGAAGAGGGGTGGCCAGCAGGGACAGGGAGGTGATTGTCCCTCTCTACTCTGCCCTTGTGAGGCCCCATCTGGAGTACTGTGTCCAGATCTGGGGCCCCCAATACAAGAAAGATGTGGAACTGTTGGAGAGGGTTCAGAGGAGGGCCACAAGGATGATTAGAGGGCTGGAGCACCTCCCCTACGAAGAGAGGCTGAGGGAGCTGGGCTTGTTCAGCCTGGAGAAGAGAAGGCTGCGGGGGGACCTCATTGCAGCCTTCCAGTACCTGAAGGGAGCTTATAAGCAGGAGGGGATTCAACTTTTTAAAAGGGTAGATAATGGCAGGACAAGGGGGAATGGATTAAAACTAAAAGAAGGAAGGTTTAGATTAGATATTAGGGGGAAGTTTTTTACAGAGCGAGTGGTGAGGTGCTGGAACAGGCTGCCCAGAGAAGTAGTGGATGCCCTGCCCCTGGAGGTATTCAAGGCCAGGTTGGATGGGGCCCTGGGCAACCTTGTGTAGATCCAGGCCTGAGGTTGGTGGCCCTGCCTGTGGCAGGGGGGTTGGAACTGTATGATCCTTGGGGTCCCTTCCAACCCATGCCATTCTATGATTCTATGATTCTGTCTTTTGTTGCTAGGAATTCGATTTTTAACATTTGCATTGGAGGAGTTAGTTGAACAAGTTTGGTACTGATCTGCTCAAGAGTGGTTTTATGCCTTAAAACAAAATAATAATGTGCAAAACCCGAAAAGGTTTCTGACTCCACAGTAAAAGCAGAGCTTAAGGAGAATGAGATCTCTTTCATAAAATCAGTACCTTCTCCAAACTGTGATTCCTATAAAATCAGATCCTGAATTCTTTAGACAGGTAACCCTTTTAAAGCAATCAGCAGCATTGATTGGTTTTTTGGTGTTTTTAAAGACAGAAAATAGATGCATTATTTGCATAATTAAGAAAAAAATTAGACACCAGGACATGTTGGGTAGCAGAATAAAAGAAACGTATTTCATGGCACACAAGCCACTCAACCCTTCCAAGTTTTACAAGAAAGTGTTGCTCCCTCATCCACCCTCTAAAGCATCAAAACAGAAAAGAGATCAACAGATTAAAAGTAACAATTTATTTATTATATTTTTAGGTTCACAGCCATCAAGCAATAAATTCTGTGCTTATTACTCAGGCAAAACTTTGCATGAACTGCTTGGAGTCTTGCCTGGATGAAGTTTGGCAAACTGCTCCTTGGACTGCAGTCATGTAAAGTGTTACTCAGACGATTAATTTTGCAACAGCCAGGAAAGCTGCTTATCACAGAATGTTAATCACCTTTCAAAATGGTTACAGGATGAAAATTTTATCCATTGTTTTTCATGAGGCTGTTTTTTTAAGCCATCATGATTTTGTTGAGTACAAGGCCATCTTGTGCTCTTGTGGAACCAGCCACAATAAGGGGGGGGATAACATTGCCTGTGTTGCAAGATTTTTCAATTGTTGGCTTTGTTCCATGCTCAGAAGAATCTCAAACAAAGGTAGAAAATTAACATGACAATAAACTCTCTCAGTCCCATCTGTGCTGGCAGATGTGTCCTAAATTAGGACCAGATTTCATCCTTGCTTACACTTCTGTAAATCCATATTAACTCCACTGAAGTCAGGGTAGCTGCTCTGATTTTAAAGGATGTTATCACAAACAAACTTAACCTCAGTGTAATTACTGTGTCCCTTAAAGGAAGCATTGACAATTCCAATGTCTTCATTTAAGCAACAATGCCAATTTTCTTGCTCCATGTTACCTTGTAGGGAATTTTGGAGTAATTCATAAAAACTTCCAGTCATTTTGGAATGATGGCTCCATGAGAACAAAATTGGCCTGTAGCCTTGGCTTTGAGGGCTATATGAAGTCCATGAGTGTTTGAGGAGGATGGGGCCTGAAGTCCTGAAAGGCCATGAAATCTATGGAAAACCTCCAGGATCTGAAGTCCAAGCCTTCTTTACATGCTCACCTGTGGGTGTAGTGGAGATGACCTTCCATACTCCACTGTGCTACATAACTTCAGTCCACTGCATGGGCTAAAATTTACAGGCAACTTGTTAGCCCAGCTGCACATAGAGATACTACGGTGTTTAATAAAGAGATTAAAAAACCTGTTGGTGACATCTACCGGTCAAGAGATAATCTAATCCAAAGGGTGACAAAGAGGAATAAAGCATAGAGTCCATTTCAAAGTACTTTGAGTGTCCTCACCAGTTTTCTGCATAGCTATTATTAGCTTGCAATTTCCTGCAGCTATCCTGGTGGGTGTAGACCTTGAGGAATGAGCTGAAAGAGGAGAGGATTAATGCCTTTGTGAGCTGATTTTTAAAAAGCATTCCATGACTATAGAATATCTGAAAGGGAACACAGAGATGCTTAAAGAAGTTGATAAAGCAGGTGATCAAGGTTTGGGAGAGTGGTGGAGAGCTGACTCAGGAAGTAGAGAGATGCACCATTATAAGGTGCTGTGAACACCTCACATCACCAAGGAAGAGATGCAACATATGGAGGAGTTTATGATTAAGGGGTGGCCTTAACCATGGATGCTACTGCACAGGTCATCCACGAATGTGAAACGTGAGCTGAAATAAAGCAAGCCAAGTGGCTAAAGCCTCTCAGGTATGGAGGATGATGCCTGTAATAGAAATATGGGGAGGCCTGGAAGTACTTCTAGGAAACTCACAAGCATGGAAATTCAGCTCAGCTGAGAAATATCCTGATTAATATGGGGGTACAGATCTTGCTCATTCATGCTCATAAGCTAAGTAGTTGTGTCATACAGCAGTGTATTAAAATTAATTTCCTTCTGCTCCTATGACTAAAGGTATTCTTGTAATGATACGTAATAGTATGAGGAAGCAGTGTAAGATGAAAATAGTTGCATTTGGTGAGGGAAATTTGAACTAGGGAAGAGTTGCATCTTTCTTGAAGCAAAAGAAACAGAAGGAGATACACCCTGATATGATCCGAGAGAATGGCATGGACCTGCCACAGAGGAGGTTTAGGTTGGATGTTAGCAAGAGGTTCTCTCCTGAGAGGGTGGCCAGGCACTGGCACAGGCTCCCCAGGGAAGTGGTCACAGCACTGAGCTTGGCTGAGTTCAGGAAGCATCAGGACAATGCACCAAGTCACATGCTCTGACTTGGCCAGCCCTGTATGAAGCCAGGAGTTGGACGTGCTGAACCTTGTGGGTCCCTTCCAACTCAGAAGATTCTATGATTATATCACACTCCCACAAATCCTTCAAGGGAAGCGCTACATACTTTAAATGGTGGAAGCATCCCTCAGATCCTGGAAACCTATCCTATGTCCCCTGCCCCAGCCTGCTGCTAAAGACTACACTGAGAGCAATGAGTGGTGGGACCTTCAGACCTCGGGATACACATTTAACAAAGGCCACCTGGTTAGTTAGACCTGTGTCACTGTTTTAGCTGCTAGTCAAGATAAACCACAGTGAAATACCTCTTATGACAGTTCTCTCTCTCAGTCTTGCCAGAATACTTCAAGGCAGTAGGAGATTTGCATCTCACAAGATCTGCTGCACAAAGGCCACATGGAGGCCGAGTGCTGTTGTGCAGTTCTGTTATCTCTTTGAGATGTCTTTGGCTTCCTGGAGAAGTATTTCTGTCCTTTGCTGCTGCCACAAGGGGCATTCACTTCAGGCTGTAGAATCTACACACCTATTAACATGGCCTCAGGATTTATTTTCAGTGTTTCTCTTCCTCCTTTCCTAATAAAGTCCCTTTGCATGTACAGATTAAGAGTCTCCAGAAAAACTCTGCAAACCCCTTTGTTAAAAAGGAACCCGTGTAATGGAGATTAAGCCCCATCCTACACTCACTCAGCACAGAAACAGACTTACGTGCTGTGTGAGGGTCACATCTGTGCACAGATCAGAGCATCATGACTCACTGAGCCATTGATCTCCTTAAATTAGGAATCTTTCATGTGTCTATAAGGAAATATGAAGGCTCAGAAAGATGAGAACTTGGAACTTCTTTTATCATCTGGTGACAATTAATTTTGTGCAAACCTGAAAGGTCAAGCAGTGGAAACATCAGGAGGGGAAAAATAACTTTATACATAAAAAATGAGGGCCACACCATTCTCTAATAAAAATTGGCACAGCTCCATCGAGGTAAATTTCTTACTAACAGAAGAACTGGATTTTCCTGTATTCTCCTCAGAAATTACATATAAGATCCTATCACTGCAGTAAACCCCAAACAGTCACAGAACATTGAAACATATGCAGTTTGGAGGACCCAGAGGTTAAAATGAGAGGCCACTTTGTTACACAGAAGTTATTGCTTTTTTTTTTTTCCTGAGGAAATGTCTTACCATCTACAGTTATCTGCTTGAACTTTCATACTGTTAAAAACCACTAAAAAGTACTTGTTTTTATAAGAGTCCTGGGATTATGTGATAATGTCATGTCAAAGTCCCAAATAAAAGCAAGGACTGTCTGCTTCAGCCTTCTCAGAACGGCCCCTTGTGATAGATCATTTGTGTCAGGCAGGTCAGTGTAGGTTAGTCCCACATTTCTTCACCTGAAAAACGACAATATTTTCCTAGTGCAGTGAATGCACTGTTGGTTTGGGGGCTTGTTCTAAACTTCAGTTATAATGAGGAGTGACAGTGGTGCTGGGAAAAGGAGAAGGTATCTGGTAATTTGGTTGGATAGTTGTGTGTGATATCTATGACCAAAATAACGTGTTTTTTGATGAAGAACTGAGCAAAAATGACAGGGAATGGAGTTAATCTTCCTGGCTGTGAACTGGCCACATTCCCTAGGCTGCAGTTTCTGTTAAGCAACTTCCTGCACAGGCAATTTTACTATGCTGGCATGATGTGGGCCATGCAATGACCCTTTCCCTGACTGATGTGAGGAAGCAGCCCTCCCTAAGTGGTAGGTGTAATCCCTCACCTTTGTCTTTAGGTTACTCCTGATTATTTGTATAAAAGAGGTCTTTTAGTTTAATTTTACTGGGTAAAAAAAATAGCTTTCTGGGTTGACAAGCAAGAGTGAATTTTAATGACATGCAGCTTGATTAATATTTGAGGTTTGAGAAGGGTCGCTACACAATGGGTGAAGAGTAGGGTCTTTTCTCACAACGATTTTCTTGGGGTTTGGACTACCACTCCGAATCTGGAGTCTGAAATATCACTTCATGGAGCCAGTTTAATACCCTTGAGACTTGGCTGAACTTGGTGCAATAGCTGTGGTTTTATACACATGTGAAGTATAACACAACCAGTCTCTTGTACTGATCAGAGTGCCAAATTCCACTGCAGTCAGACCAGGGTAAAAGTTTTCTAACAAAATGATGAATTGGGTCCATAATGTTGTAATTGAAAAATGGAAAAAGCTTTCTGTTAGGACTTCCTTTCCTCACTGAATTGCAACCCACTAGCTAATTCATCATTCCAAGTAGGACAAAAAGTATATATGCTTTTTGAACTACAGTCTTTATGTTGTAGCTGAAGTGCTTTATGCTAAATAATGTTAGATGCTGTTTGAAGTTAACAACCAGATAAAACCCCCAAAACCAAAACTACCTCCTAAAAAGAAGTATGTGTATCAGGTGTTTAGTCTGGATCCTCATTCTTCAGACAATATCACAGAAATGCCCTGTTCTTTTGCCTTCCAAGAAGGGTAAAAGGGCTTTGTGAAACGCTTCTGATACACAAGTCCATGTGAAACACTTCTGATACACAAGTTCATATCCATGCTTCCAGCACAGATGATGCAGGAAGATGGAGTGATCTGTAAGTGTAGGTTCTGAATGTCTGTCTGCTGCTAGTCAAAATTTGTTCTAAACAACATCTAAATTTATATTCTGAACAACATCCAAATTTCTGGTTATGCTCATTTTTTTAGGGTTGCTTGATAATGTAGACCTCTACAGAATTTTCACATAGGTTCCCACTGATAAAGTTTAATCAGTTTCTTTTCTGTTCCTCTTCAGTATTGAAAGGACTGTATTGTACAGAACGTGCTTCTGAGGAGTGACTTCTTGTTCAGCCCTAAATTGAATGGAAGGCCTGAGAACCTGTCAAGCAGGAATGCTGCCAGCCCTGTATTGAGTTATCTGTAAGTCAATGAGCAGCATAAAAAGATTGCTTTTTTAAGGAGTTCATTCTTATGGCTTGATGAAATGATATATATAGCAACTTTTCACGCACAAATACACTTGGAATATGACTAAACCAAGAGATTTGGGGAAAAAGGATCCTGATGTAGTAAACTACTGTGATTTACAATTGTTTTAGGAAAGGGAGAGAAACACTTGACACAGCTGTACCTGTATGGTTTGTAGTTTAGCATGACCTTTATAGAGTTTCAGTTCACCATATGAGATGCTTCAGTGTTCTTCTACGGCTTCTCCAACATCATGTCCTTGGCAGTGAAAAGCTTTGGTCAGTGATTGAAGGCAAAAGAAACATCATTCTGATGCTGTAGAAAGCTTTTAAAAAAAAATAAACTTCCTAGAATAATTTTTTAACATTTAAAAGTGAAACAACCATTTAAGAAACAATGTAAGAAAGGAAGACTTCTCCTGCTTCTGAATGTTCTAAGCTTCCAGTTGATATAAGTGACAAATGTAGGTTAATAATTGATTGCAGGCAGGATTCAGTGTAAATAGCTGCAGGGGTGGGGATGCAATAGATAAAACAATATTAGAATTTCAGCTATGCTGGTGTAAGTTTCTCTGCAGTCAACATATTGAAACCTGTAAAGTGAGATAAAGCTCCAACTGTATTTTGCACAAAAAGATTACATGAGAAAAGTAAACATTGCTGTGAAAAACACCTAAATGGGGAAACTGATACTAGTAAAGTGCAATGATTTGACTGAGGTGTTAAAATCGAAAGAAGCCTGTGTCTTGACTCTCATAGCTCCTATCTAATCAACTGAGCCTATCCCATTGCAAGTTTATTTCAGAGTGTTTTATGATTAGAAATTTTTACTTAACCTGGTAGGAAGAAACTTGGTTTACCCAAGCACAACTACGAGCTCGGGGGAGAATGGATTGAGAGCAGCCCTGAGGAGAACAACTTAGGGATGCTGATCGATGACAAGGTCAACGTGAGCTGGCAGTGTGCACTAGCAGCTCAGAAGGCCAACCGTGTCCTGGGCTGCATCAAGAACAGCGTGGCCAACAGGTCAAGAGAGGTGATTCTGCCCCTTTGCTCTCTTGAGACCCCAGCTCTAGAGTCACCAGTATAGGAAAGATGTAGAGCTGTTGGAGCAAGTCCAGAGGAGGGCCACAAAGATGATCAAGGGGCTGGAGCACCTCTCCTGTGAAGACAAGCTGCAAGAGTTGGACTTGTTCAGTCTGGAGAAGAGAAGGCTCTGGGGAGACCTAATTGCAACAGTACCAATACTGAAAGGGGTCCTACACAAAAGTGGGAGAGGGACTGTTCAGCAGGGAGTACAGTGATAGGACAAGGGCCAATGGCCTTAAACTGAAAGAGGGTAGGTTTAGGTTAGACATTAGGAAGAAATTCTTTATTGTGAAGGTAGTAAGGCCCTGGCACAGGTTTCCCAGAGAGATTGTGGAAGCCCCATCCCTGCAGGCATTTAAGTCCACTTTAGATGGGACTTTGGGTAACCTGGTATGGTAAGGGTACCCCTGCTATGGGAGGGGGATTGGAACTAGGTGATCTTTGAGGTCTCTTCCAACCCAAAGCATTCTATGATTCAGTGATCATATAAAGCTATTTAAACCTTTTCATTGTCCTTTCAATGCACTAAGTGGGACTCATTAAGAGGCATTTTGTTGAAATCTGCTTTCTAGGCAGCTTCAGTTCCAATCACAGATCTTATCCTTGTCTCCAGTGTGCCCACCACTGCAGTGCGATTGTCTTGGCTCTCAGTTGTTAATTACTCCCATAAGAAATAATTGTGTCATGATTAAGACTTGGGATGAGGATTCAAAAGATTATGCATAGTTAGTGACTCTCTCTTAAAAAAAAATATATAGTTTTTCAGTTGCCCACTGGTAAAATAGGAATAAAAGTTATTCCACTCAGCTTTTGGTGTTGTCCATTCAGACTATATGTGTTTAGGGGAAAGAGTATTCTTTATTAATTAAATAGATATATTGTTTATTTTATCCTTTATAAGAAGAATTTGGCCTCATTGTAATACGATTCACTGGTCAAGTTTGGGCAGACATAGAATACAACCCTCAAACTCACTTTCAGTGTCCAAGCATTCATGCACAGAATCTCTGGAAACAAAGTCCTCACCATACAGCTTGCCATATGTACAAGCTGTTGAAATAATTTAAGAGCAAACTTCATATGAACACAGTCTAAACAGATATTCCTGCTCAGAAGCTGAACCATCTGTTTTCTTTTTCATACACACAGAATTTTGTTGCACAACAGGGCTTGATTCTTGAGCAATTCGATTCCAGTGTCGCCACATATCAAGAGCTCAAACTCTGAATCTCAAGGTTTAAGATGTCTGTATATGGAAATGCACATCCTCAGGGACAAGCTGGTAAAGAGCAGGCCAGACAAGCAGATGGCAAGGTGGGCTGAATGGCTGGGCTCAGACAGTTGTGATCAGCCACGCGAAGGCCAGCTGGAGGCCAGTCGCTAATGGTGTACCCCGGGAGTCAATACTAAGATCAATACCATCTAACATCTTCATTAATGACCTAGGTGATGGACCAGAGCTCACCCTCAGCAAGTATGCAGGTGATAAAAAACTGAGAGGAGTGGCTGATACATCAGAGGGTTGTGCTGCCATGCAGAGGGACCCTGACATGCAGGAGAATGGACCAACAGGAATCTCATGAAACTGAACAAAGGAAAGTGCAAAGTCCTGCAGTGGGAAGGAATAACCTTTTACAGCAGTACCCAATGGGCCAGCTGCCTGGAAAGCAGCTTTGCAGACAATGAGCCAGGCTCCTGGTGCACAAAATGTTAAATGTGAGCCACCAATGTGCCCTTGTGGCAGAGGCAGCCAGTAGCACGGAGGGCTGCCTGAAGATCATTGCCTGCAGTGGTCCTTACACTCTGCTCAGCCCTGCTGAGACTACAGCTGGGCTGCAGTGTTCAAATCTGGACTGGCCAGTGCAAGAGAGACCTGGAGCTACTGGAGAGAGTTCATTGAAGGACAGCTAGCATGATTAAAGGATTGAAGCATCTGATGTAAGAGAGCTGTGGTTGTTTAGCCTTCAGAAGGGAACCTGATCAATGCATATAAACACCTGATGGGAGGCACCTTGTAACAAGAAGGTTGCCAGAAGAGGAAGCACATGGAAAGACAGGACCAAATGGTATTACAGGACTCTGTTCAAAGGGGTGTCCATCAGCAGTATAAGCAATCAACTGTGAGAAAAAGGGTCTCTCCAAAAGCAATTCAAATGCTTAAGAAATGCTTTTTCAGGAAGGCTACAAATGCACCATGGTGTGAATTCTATTTTTAAATATACTGCAGTCAAGAAGATGCCCACGTGATGTTACAAGTGCCAAAACTGCTGTAATCTAGACCAGGGACCAAGCAGACTACCTGATAACCAACATGAGGAACAGATTGTGTAAGATATTGTTTGAAGACACATCTTTGCTCATCCTTGTCTCTCATGCAAACACAAGAATGAAGTCAGATCCTTTGTGCTGCTTTTGTTGATAAAACAAAAGCAGATGACTTCTGCACCTCATTTGCTATGCTAGTTTGGGGATTAATAGGAAACATTCATAACCAGTGCCTGCTAAAGTGTATCCCTAGTACAAAAGTCCTGAAAATGAGAATGAAAAGGTACTACATAGACTTTGTGAAATGCACAAGAGCTTTTCATCTGCTTTCAGTCTGACTCTAATTCTCGTTCTACCAGACAGGCCAGAATTGTTCATTGCTGCCTCCTGCATTTCACATTTTTAAAATATTTGTCACTATCTTTGTTGTTAAGCATTCAAGAGAAAAGCATAGCTCCAAGAGGTCATTCCTGTTTGGTGGAATGATTCAATTTCACCAGAGGCAGTTCCAGAAGTCCAGCATCCAGGGTCATTACAAACATTAACGGATGATGTGCTTACTATGCCAGCCTCAAATCCTTGTAAAACTGGGAATGAAGCAGACACAATTTCTTCTTTCCCAGCAACTGGTATGAACTGTACTACCTGGTGATTGCAGGGGTGTAACATTAAGTTGCTGTGACCTACCAGCTTCCGTCTTGTCAGCTGAGCCACGTGAGCTGGATGTATGGGATCTCCCAGGCCTTTGCAATTGTGGACTAAACCGAGATAACTGGAACCACTTAAGCTGTCATGTTTCATTATACAGCTGCAGTGGTGTAAGAGCTAGTTACACTGACAGTAAATGCATCTGATGTGATGAATAGTAGAGCATTAAAATGGGGAAACTCAATCATTTGTACATATCTACGTGTAAGGATCACACATCAATCACAGAGTCACAAGGTTGGTAAAGGTCTTTAAGATCATGGAGTCCAACCGTTCCCATCCCATGCTAAACCATATCCCTAAGTACCTCATCTACCCTTCTTTTAAACATATCCAGGGAAGATGACTCAACCCCCTCCCTGGGCAGCCTGTTCCAGGCCCTGACAACTCTTTCAGTGAAAATTTTTTTCCTAACATCTAATCTGAACCTGAAATCCCACTGGTAAATTGAAGGGAAAAGTTTGAGCAAGCTTAAGTAGTTGCCTAGTTCTTCTAGCTTTAAAGAAAAGGTTATGTTTAGCTTAGCACTCATCCAGCCTGACAATTTCTATCAATAGCTCTGCTGTTCCGGTACCCTGCCCAGTAGTGGCAAGATGTAGGCAGCTACAAAAACAAAGAAAAGCTTCAAACTTGCACTCAGATCATAAAATCATAGAACGGTTTGGGTTGGAAGAGACTCTGCTCTAAGGTCTCTCTGGAGCCTTCTCTTCTCCAGGCTGAACAAGCCCAACTGTCTTCATAGGAAGGGTGGTCCAGCCCTCTGACCATTTTTGTAGCTCTCCTGGAACTGCTGCCTTTCCTGTGCTGAGGACCCCAGAGCTGGATGCAGTACTCCAGGTGGGGGGTCTCATGAAAGCAGAGGGGCAGAAATGCCTCCCTCAGGCTGTTGGTCATGCTCCTTTTGATGCAGCCCAGCATACAGTTGACTTTCTGGGCTGAAAGTGCACGATGCTGGCTCATGTCCAGTTTTTAATTTGCCAGTACCTCAAGTCCTTCTCCTCAGGGCTGCCTTCAGCTCCTTCATTCCCCAGCCTGTATTGATACCAGGGGTTGCCCTGACCCATGTGCAGAACCTCACACTCGGCCTTGTTGATCCACATGAAATTCACATGGGCTTACTTCCCAGGCTTGTCCAAGTCCCTCTGGTTGGCATCCCTACCCTCAGGTATGTCAACTGCACCACTCAGTTTGGTGTCATCTGCAAACTTGCTGAAGGTGCACTTGGTCATACCGTGTCATTATAGAAGATATTAAATAGTGCCTGTCCCAATACCGACCCCAGAGGGACATCACCCTTCACCAGTCTCCATCTGGACATCAGGCTGTTGACTGTTAGTCAATTCTCAGTCAGGCAAAGCTTCATTTATGTTGTGATGCTTACCTCAAATGGCAATACTTTTATTTGTTATCTACTAGAGCTGCATTTCAGCTCATTTCTTTTGCTCTGCTTCCATTAATCTCTGTTCTTCTATTAACAATGAATGGCACATCCCGAGGAAGATTTCTATCTGCAGATTTTTATTCTCTCAAGCTTTTTTAAAGTGCATTTATAGCCCACATTGGCCTAAAGTCTTCTCTTTAGAGTCATCTCTCCTAAATGCAATAGATCTCTGGAACACAGCATAGATATTTAAAGAGAACCATCCAGCAGCTCAGGCATTTGCAGCTGTATTACACAGCCATCATCCTGCTTGGTCAGAGCAATTTTCCTACTGAAAGCTCACTAGTGATATTCACACTTGACATGCAAGGATTTGAAGACCATTATCATGTGTAACTGCTATATTAGATACTAAAGTATTTCACCTATTAGGGTAGCAAAAATACATTTTAGAGTATGTAATACATCTGGTTTTATAACAAGGAATTGCCACCATTCCAGCTGTGTTACCACATAGCAATGCTATCTATGAGCTGGAAGGAGAGCATCATAAATCCAACACCATAAATGTTGATACCACTTACAAAGATAAAACAATGAGCTGAAGCCAATGCATCTACATAGCTTTATACCAAGTGTTGTATGTCTGGTCTCCTCCAGGCAGCAACCCCTCTTAATTGATTGTAGTCTCTCTTAAGTTTCTGCAAATAATAAGGGGGAAAGATACAGGGAAGGGGAGGGCAGACCTGTATTTCCTCTAAAGAACATGGTTTGATAAAAGACATGGTACAGCATATACATGAAGAAGACATGCATATGATTTCTTAGCCTGCATAACGGCCTTCCATGAAAACTTAATGACTGTCAGAAAATTAACCTCCTTCTTTCTTCCAAGAACACAGCACATATAGCACCACATACATAAAAAAAATGCAAACAAAGTCTTCCTGAAATAAAGTGTTACTCTGCCTGCACAAACCTTTCCTTGGGGAAGGGATGAAAAAGGGAACGAACTGCACATGCCAGATGCTGCCTTGATAGCACTGGTAATTCTTTAAAAAGGACTGTTGAGTAGGAGAGGAGAGAACAGAGCAGAACCTGCTGAAGAGAACTGGGGAAAAGAAGGTGGCAGAACAAAGGTATTGCAAATACAAAGATGGGGACCAAACCAAAAGGCTCCGTGATGTAAGAAACAAAAAGGAGACAAAGCTCTCCACAGCCAAGATGAGACAAAGCCAGCACATACAAAGTCAAATAGTTTTTCTTTTTGACAACCTTCTGCATCCAAACATGGGGACGTGCTCTTGAAGCAACAAGCAGAAAGCAGAGGAGCATGTGGCCTCCTAAATCCCGTCTGTGGTTGGCACTGCAGTGCGCCCATGTCCCTTCCCACTGTCAGGGGGCAGAGAGTGGGTAACGCTAGAGCAGGGCTGAGCCAGGCTGTGGGAACGTGACACATCTCAGGCAGTGTTGAATAAACCCAGCGCTGCTGTAGGAAACATTTCAAACTTAGAAGCTGGTAAGATGCTAGAGGAGAAAGGGCTTTTTTTGGAACAAAAAAAAGGAGAAAGTCAGAAAGGTTAACCGTACAGAGAAGTACTGAGTTGTAGAAAATGCTCCAGCTCACAGCAGAGCAAGTTGCAAGTGCATGCACAGCCAAGGGCAAGAGTTTGGGATTACCTAAACGTCTATCTTGAAAACACAATCAGTCATGTACCAGAAACTAAAAGCCTTAAAAGTTATTGGAAATTTTATTCCCTCTGCAGTGCTCCCAAATGTTGTACATCATCCAGAGATGTTGCCTGCCCCATCCATCTGCCACATATTTCAGAGGCAACCTCGAGGTGCCTCCTGGCCACCCTCTCTGCTGTCTGCCTGTACTCACACTGTGTCTCAGCATTTACTCACTAGCTGGCACTGCAAGTCTGAGGCTTAGGGTTGAGGCAGGAGGGGACAACACCAATGCTTCTTTCCAAGTCCTCATCTTTGAGATTGGGTTTAGCTCATTTTGAATGGAGTAATTTGTGAAAGAAGTTATTAAAAGAAAAAAGTTTCTGGAGAAAAATCTAGGGTTTAAGTGGGTTAGAAGAGCACTGATCTCAGCCTTAAGAACAAATGGTGGCAGCTTCCTGTATTAGTGGCAGGAGGGAATGGATTACAAAGTATAACTCTGGTGAAAAGGGTAAAGAACAGTCTTTTATGATGGCTGCAAATGATGTTCTAATGAATTTGTAACATTAGGGAACCCAAACTATGTTGTTAGTAGTTGAGAAATCATGCTACACAAATTTTAATTTAATGATGAATAAGTGCTTTGTGGATGCTATTTATCATTATTATAGATCCAGCTATACTATACTATATTATACACTATATTATATTACTATATTGTAACCTTTCCCTCCCACCACTTAATCTTACCACAAGTTAAACTGCAACCTAATTCAGACAGATATTTGTTTGAGCAAAAGCTAAGGAAGACTGGAGGGCTCTGCTGAGTCCATCCTTTAAGGAGAGCTTCCCTTATTCCACGCTGTACACATAGAGACATGAAGATGTGCTAATAAGACATATTCAAAGTATCATTAAATCCTAAGGCAGTGTGCCATCATTTAAATTTTTATTCCAACATCTAAATAATTTCATGGAATAATGAGTGCTATACTAATTATTTAATTACATTAGAGATCACTATTAAATGTAGAGACAAAGCATCTGGCAATGTTACTTTAACGAGTTGCACTAAATTATTTGTACACTGGTTTTGAGTCTCTTTATAAGATTATTTCCTCTCCAGCCACCCCCACCCTCCACCCCTAACTGTTTGGGAATGCTGGGTTGGATGTGTGTGTTTAAGAAGAAATGCACATTTTCTGAAATAGGGTATTGGCTTGTAGCTCATCGCCTTTCAGAAAGAACCAGCAGAAATCCACAGGTCATCAGAATCTCTTCTGAAGTCGAGTTCTTATGTATAGCTTACTTCACTTAGTTTCCCTAACAGCTCCCCAAAATGTCTTGCAATGTACATGTTTGTGATTTTGAACGAGTCTTGTTCACTGACATTTGTACATGAATGTACCGTGCTCTGGTCCAATGATCTGAGCAGCAGTCTGCCAGCCAGGACTCGAGGAGTCTCTCTTTGGTTAGTTGAAAACTAAAGAATATCATTTCAAGGCAGTTTGTACTTAGAGCTTCATCAGTGTAAGGGTGAATTCAACATTGTCAGGAATGTAAACATGCATTTTGTGAAGCTGTATATCAGAATCTGACCTTCTGCTTTACACATCTGTCTGCTGGAAATGGCTCTTGTTAGATATTCTTCTTCTGTCTTACAGGCATCCAGGGATATAAAACTAATGAAGCATTTTATGATGGAATTTACACTGTAACTGCAGAATAGGCCAGTATCTCCCAGGAAAAATCACATATTTTCATTTAAAATCTTTTCTTTCATTGAAGTAGTGACATCTGATGCAAAGATAGCTAAAATGAAGTCATACATCTTTAAAGAGATTAGAATCTCTAAAGAAACGTAGTATAAAAGGTGAACTGTTATTCTTCTTACCAGCATTATGAAAATCCTCATCTAAATAAAAAAAATATTCTAGGGAAGCATAGAATTTAGTTCTGATATTAGCTGCCCTGACCCTTTTTTGACCATTTTTTCATCCACTGAAATATTTATGAGTGAAGATAACATCTCCATTAACATTAAATATTTCCCTCCCTCCCTTGCATAAAAATACCAGATGATGGATAAGTGATAGATTGAGGGCTGAAGACATGGGGTTTAGTGATAGTAATCTCTTGCCTTTATATAGCACTTTCTCAACCAGATGAAACTGGGCACTAAACCACACTTGCTTTACAAGCTAGTTCAGAGGTCTTGAAAGTGGTCAAAGTTACTGTGACTTAAAGAGAATGGATTCTGTCAGTCGTGATTTAAGAGCATATTTGTGTGTGATCAGGTGTACACACACTTACTTGCTCTTATACTTCAACCTGACCTGCAAGAATGGAGTTCTGCTGGCTGGCTGTATAGCTCCTTTTGGTTTTGCAGCTCTTTGAGTGAGATCTACAGCCACTGAAACCTGGGCCTCTGGATCTATAGTTACACTACTTCACTGAAATACAACAGTCATTATCTGTAGTACGACTTAAATGGGTGAAATATTTCACTTTGCACGAAAGGCTGAGTTATCTAAGCCAGAGAACTTTTAATCTGTCTTTACTAGAATTCTATTTTGGATGTTGAATGAGAGTCAGATGAGCCTTGAATTTTAGGAAGAAAGTCTTCCTGGAATGAAATAATGTTTATGCTAAAGACATATGGCACAGAACACAAATATCCTTCAACTAACATGGAGGGGAAAAAAAAACCCCACATTAAATAAACTGCATGCACTTCTCTATTGTGAATACCTTAAGTTGTGCCATTAATATTGCCCTTCTATTATAACTCATCTGAACATAAAAATCCCAAGAGAGATGCTGTCTTCACTGTTCAGACCTCTAAAAAAACACAGTAGAAGAGCCTTCACCTTAAAAAGATTGCAGTATAAATAGGTGAGGAAGGAGAGAGACAGGCACAGAGGGCAGCTGCCAACAAGAACATCATTATTTGAAATACTGCTGTCCTATTAGTGACACTACTAGAAAAGCCTTGGCCATCACAGAGAGAGATTTGTTCTCCAGATGACCCCTCAGATTTATAGTTTGATTCATATCCTGATTTCTGAATGGTTTGTGCTCCTCCTTCCCCATGGCAGCATGGTCTGGGTCTGGGGGCAGACTGTGCAGGCAGCTCTCTTCTCCTTTCATGCAGTCCAACTCTGTTATGCCCTGTAGGAAGAATAGGTATTTTCATCTTTTCCCTTGAAATTCTGGCACTCCAGCTCAAGCGTGTGAGTTACTCAAGAGTAGCACAGGATGACTTTACACCATGCATAGAAGGAGGCACACAGGGTTCATAGTCTCCTTTTTTGTGCACCAGAGAGCTATTTTATTGGTCCAACCTCTGATTTCAGGCCTGACCTTATCAATCTCCCTCTTCCTGAGGTCCTGTCTCTCCTGTCTTCAATAAAGCTTGCATAAAGCAGTGACCAAGCTTAGAAGGTAGTACTTGCAATTGCTGGTTTTGCCAAGACAAAAACCAAACAACAGAGATTAATTGTGATGCCAGGATTCTGAGAATGGGTGTTTCTAAATTGCCATTTTTTCCATCAGTGGAGCCCTTTCAGTCCAGAGGTACATGCATAAAGCCATACACAGTGACTATGTGGTCATAGCTAATGACTGGTCTGCTTGTTAAAGTTGCACTTGTAGAAACAAAGCACTTCAAGCTTGGTACTGTTCCTTAGAGTTTCAAATATAACACATTTAAGATACATGTAGCAAAATCTTGGAAGGGCAACTGTCTTCAGATAATTAATATCTCTAAGAACTACGAAGCTGAGCACTAAAAAAAACAGGAACTGGAAGTTCATAGATGGTTTGGGTTGGAAGGGACCTCAAAGACCATCTAATGCCAACCCCCCCTGCCATGGTCAGGGACACCCTCCAGTAGACCAGGTTGCCCAAAGCCCCATCCAGCCTGGCCTTGAGCACTGCCAGGGAGGGGGCAGCCACAGCTTCTCTGGGCAGCCTGTGCCAGGGCCTCACCACCCTCACAGGGAAGAATTTATTTTCCATATCTAATCTAATCTACTCTCCTTCATTTTAAGGTCATTACCCTGGTATCTTAATAACCAGGGCATTGCCTGATCACTGCACTTAAGTGTCTTACAGCTCTATCTCTAATGAAGCATAAACCCTGATACATTGCCATATTATTGTCTGTTGTAACTATTACTGTATTTGTGCAACATCTTGTATTGTTGGTGCCCACTGAAGCAAGCATCTGATTTTCCCATGGTCGATTGATTTGGCCTATGTGAGTATCTTTCAAGATACCCTACAGGAAAAGGACAATAAGCTGTTCTGTTTGCATGTGGTTGAAGGGAAGTGAGAAGTGTAGCACGTGCTCACTCACCAGGTCAGAGAGCTGGGAGTGAAACCAATTAAAAATTCACTTTGGGAGTAAAATGTCCATGACAATAATAGCACTACCAGTCCTAGAAAAGGAGGACTACAAATTTATCTAGTGAAGATAAACAAGAAATACAGGTAAAAAGCACTGTTGCTACCCAAGCAGGAACCATCTTTCTCTGGCTCAGATTCAATCTAGCACGAGATATGTGCCTGTGCTGTGGTTGCACTTCTAAAGCGCAACGCCATTGCCGAGTCCATGGTAAAGGGAGCCCACAGTTTACAGTGGTGTTAGGAACGGTTGGCTAAATAAACCCTGTGTACAGATCTACATCTGAGAAAGGCATTTGGGTACACACATTCCAGGGTCACTCACTGAAAGAGCCCAGCTACAGAGTCCACAGATAGTATTCCCTGGAAGTCCCAGAGTGAAGGGTGGGTTTGTATCCCAGCTTTCCGAGGCTGGGAAGTGCTGTTCCCACGTTGCAGCTGTAGAGCTGGAGCAAAGTAAGTTGACAGGTGTATGGGAGCACTGAACAGGAAGGAGGGGAATGGCACAGGAACTGAATACATCTCTCTTCCATCCTTCATCAGTTGTGCGTTGAGGAGGCTGACAGCTTGGAGGGAGCGTGATGTGCCAGAATGTATCTTTCTGCCTCAGATGAGTGGCTGGCATGCTGCTAGAAGCCCAGGGAGGCTCTGAGATATTCCCAAGCTGTTCAGATGAGAGGTGACAGCTTGCCTCCATAAGAGGCAGTAACTTCAGCAGAGTTGGAAACTCAAGAGGAACCAGGAGCTCACAGCCACTAACTTGCACAGGTACCTCTTTCAATTTCAGCAGCAGATTTCAAATGCACTTCTGCCCTTCGTCTCTGCCTGCTCATTAGGTGCAGGATAAGTTGCAGCATGCATAAAGGTTGTGCTGCTCATTTTTCTATCCTCACTTGCTTTTGCAACAGCAGACTGTACTAACTCCAGACTTGACATCACAACACAGGCCAACTGCTCCCTTGGGCCAGGAGCCAAGGGGATGTCACAGCCAGCATAGGAGGGTCCTCACCATGCAGGGGCCAGGCCACAGCCTCAAGCAAGCAAGGCAAGCCTGCAGGTACAGGGAAAGCACAGAGTCTGGGCCACTGGACAAGGACATGGTGATGAAGCAATACCAGCATCAAGGAAGGAAATCAATCCACAAGTGAGGATGAGGTCCAGTGGTGGTAGCCAGGATCAGGCAGATCCCAGTGACCACTAGGCAGGCTTATAGTGACAAGGCAAGCATGAAACAAAGCTAGAAAGTCAACCCTCAAGTCCAGATCAACAGGGTCCATGTCGCCCCATCAATAGGCACATCTACACAGAAGAGCAGCACTCCTACAACAACACTCAAGCAGAGACCATAGCACAAGGCTGGGCTTTAACAGGCCCATGAGCGGGGGTTGTGGTCAGGGACATCAAGGCCTACGTGTGCCCTCAGGGCTTTGCCCCTTACATAGAGTTGCCTGCAGTTACAAAAAATGAAGGAGCATGAAGTTGAAGCATATCATGCTGTATTATTTCTTTTTTAAAACGACTCAATTTAGCGGTGTACACAGCAGAAGAGAATCACTGTGTATTTTAACTGGAAGAAAAATAAACATTTTATTCATGTGCCACTTTGTTTACTGACTTAAAGCTGCCATTACAAGGGAAGAGAAAGGCAATAAGAACCAGGGAAGAGAAAGGCAATGTCTCCCTTAGAAACCCGTATTCAGTAAAGTGGGAACATTTCAACACATGTAATTGATTTATACCTCAAGAAAATGAATTCTTTTTTCCCTCCCCACTCCTAAGCTGCTTGACTGGAAAGTAATTGCTCTGCTTTCAGGAGGCAAAGAGCACTACAGACCCAAGGCTTACGTCAAAGCTGGTAGCCTCAATGCCACATCAAAGCCACACAAAGGTGGCTGTGAGTGAAACCAGATAAATGTGGTGATAGTCAGTCAGCATGAGCACCAGCCAACCGAGACAATACTTATACATCTGCAGGGACTGTATTTTATTTAGTGTTTGGAAGGTGGTCATTTGATCAACCAGAACTTGAGTGTTTGGTGGAGATGAATGGGAGGGCAATGTTGTGAAGGTCCAGCCAGATGTTCTGGTTGAAGACTCCAGGGTGGATTTCTTACTCCTTGTTGCCACCTAGTGAATTCAAAGGTGATTTCGTGCTTGCTCTGCTTTTGGGTGTTTTGGTGGGGTTTTTTTGTTGGGGTTTTTTGTTGTTTTCCCCATTTGAGATTTGTGTGTTGGTTTTTTTTTTCTGAGGGAAAAACAAACTAGAAGGACACCCAGAAAAAGTAACCTTAAATTTGAAAGAGTGGAGAGAGACTTTTCTGTCATGTTTTCAGGTCTGATATTCTGCTATATGGCCAAACACAGACAAACTCAGGAAAGCTCTCAAGAGTTCCCAGGCTAATAATTTTTTACTCATGTTCCTCTAAGTGCAGATTGGTTGCCTGGTATCTCACCACTGCAGTAGGATATGTCATTGCTTCTTATTCTCCCACCACAGCCCCTGCTCTTTGCTCATTTTGGTTTCTTTCTTCCTGTCCACTTCTATTCCCACTGTCCCTGCAAATCTTGGTCTTCATGCTGTGTCCCTTCTGCTCTGCCTTCCTATGAGCGAGACACCTTCTTCATGTTGTGTTTGGGAAGTAAATATCACCTTCAGTCATTGTCATATGTTTGGGCAGTAGAAGTTAAATTCTCTTCTGATTGGTTCTAATTCTGTCCCCTGTCTTGGCCCCCAAAACATCAGAAAAGGGGTGATACAAGGAGAACTTCCAGCTAAGATGCTGAACTGGGTCTTGGGGAGTCCAGGTCCTGAATCTCTTCTAGCTTTTTGTGTGACTTTGGCAAGTCATTTAATTGACATGTGCCTCAACTGCTGTATCCTGAGAATGCCCTTGTCTTTATGCTTTGCATTGTGTGTCTATTATTTGCATTGTGTGTCTATTATTTTTAAAATGTGGCAACATGAAACAGACATCATAGAACTTGTCAACAGATAGAGAATATCATTGTATCTGATATATAACATCCATCCCTCCACACAACAAAGCTTGGTTGATCTCTCTGTGCCTTTGTTGCCATCTGGCTGGCCTTCCCTCATTAGTTCTGCTATTTTCTTTATCCTTTGAAGTTCTCAAGAGCAATATGGAGTATGTAAAACAACTCTGCATTTCTTCTATTTAGTAAAACAAGAGTAAATAGACTCATCACAGTTTGACTGTTGCAAATATCAACCTTATTGATTTGCATCAACACCTACAAGATTTGAGATGTATTTTACTCATTAGTAATTTGATCAATGAAAAATCTCAACAAGGTAATGCCTTAGTGCAATACTAAATGAAGCAATAAATTACAGGAGTGAAACACTTGAAAACCTCAGAAGCAAAAACAATCACCCTTTGGAAATGACAAACATTGATTTAACTGCATCTTTGGAGGGGAAAGAGTTGGCTGCTGAGGTGCTTCATTTATAAGTTGCAAAAGATCTGCTGATTTAGAAAAGCTTGTAGAATTAAAAGATTTATTTTCCTCAAAGAAGTCACACATTGTTTTAGGATAAAACCTTTTCTGAAATAGAATCTAAGATCAAAACAGTTTATTAGTTGAGGTCAGAAAACTAATAGGTGTTTTCAAACTTTGCAGTTCCAAGAGATTTTACAGGGAAAGATCTCAATACTTACATATGGCCATGTCCCTGTTACAAATAAAATCCTCCTGGAACATGTTCAGCTTCAAAAAAGGTGTGTAAGGTAAGAACTCATATATCATCGATGCACACCAAGGACATCCTATATATAGGACTGTTCCAGTTATGTGTGGGTAGTCATTAGCAAGAAGCATATAATAGGTCTACAATTTCATCTGCACATAAGAATTTCTCCCCGAGTGGCACCTAAGTACTGCTGACAGTCAAGTAAATGAAAGTAGCAGAAAACTGTCATTTCTGACTGGGAATGGACACTGCTGATAAAATTGCTGGTGACACTAGAATTGGCAAAAAAAGCAGTATAATGATAGAGGCAAAGCAACACGCAAAATGACCTTGAGAGCCTGGTAAAATGCATTGCCAGGCACAAATATTGCACTTCTGAACAAGGAATGCAAATCTTGTCTATGGATAAGAGAACATGAAGCTTCAGGGCCACCAGCCTCCAGACCTGGATCTACACAAGGTTGCCCAGTGCCTCATCCAACCTGGCCTTGAACATCTTTAGGGGTGGGGCATAAATGAAGCCCAGCAAAGGCAAAGCTTGTCAAAGCCTTGTCCATGAAAAACTGAGAGTAACATTTGCAACACAAACATGAACTAACTGAACAAGCTATGACAAATGATGCAGTAATGAATCATTGGTGAATTCAAATAATTACTGGATAACTGTAAGGTAGAAAGCAGAAGTTACACAGATAATGCAGCCATGGTTTGAAAGCTGTGCTCTGTGACACACCAGCATGAGACTGAATCATTCAGTGCTTCCTCCTGGGTTTAAATTTCACAATCTAAACAAAAATAATTTTCAGATTTCCTGAGAACAGTAACTTCAAACCAGTGTCACCTCTTCCTCCAGCCACTTCCCTGTGTTGGAAAAGACACAAAAGCAGAATTTATACTAGGATTGATATTATTATTATTCAGGCTTTGAACTTTAATATTAAAAATTTAGTGTCTCATAGGATCAGATTCTGGTTTACTTATAGGGGATTTATTTAACTTACTTTCACATCCATTACTATAACTGAGTTACTTCTGAGGTAGCCAATAGTTTGCAATAGGATAGGCAATAGGATATAACAGTCCTTGTTATAGGCAATAGGATATAACAATCCTTGCTGTATCCTACTAATTAGAAATTTTGGAGGTTTAGGTATTGCCTAATAAAATAAATTTCCATTCATCTCAGTTCTCAAGAGATACTGCCTTTGTAGGAGAGTTCTTCCAGATAAGGTTGTAATGTATTTTTATAGGAAGAAAGGGAATACTCTGCATCTTGAATGTATTACAAATAGAATGGTCTTAAATAAGTTGGAAAAATAAAAGAGTCAGTCTCAAATGGGAGTGAGGTAGAAAATGTAAGCACAGAAGGGCCTAGTCCTTCTACCCAGCATGCAGCTGACTGCCAGCCCTTCAGAAAATGTTTCTGCCTCTGACCCTATCTTTCTTCCAAAAGCAGAGGATCTCTATGTCATAGAGAAGAAAATTCATGACTTTGAGGACATCAGAAGACAGTTGCTCCTCTGTACCAAAAATTTTGTCTTCTGGTTGGTTTTGAAGGCGCTGCTAAGTGAAACGAAATGGCAATGGCTCCCTCTAGCGAACTGCACTCCAACAGACACAGGTGTCCAACCATTAGGACTCCCATTTTTTTCAGCCAGAACGTCCCCAAAATTCTTTTTCAGATTCATTGATATCACGTACTAACTGCAAAACAAAGCTCTCTTATCTAAAGCCCTGGGACTTTAGAAATGCTTAAAATGCATCTGTGTCTAGCTCTATGCAGTTGTAGTCCGTATTCTGTACTGGGGCAGTCAACCAAATCCTTCTTGTTCAGTCAGGATTAGAAACAGTTGGACTTCTTGGACTTACACCAATAAGGATGGGCTCAAGGAGGAGTCTGCATGTGCTCCAGTTGAGCTTCTCTTTTGTCCTTCCTTAGAAACAACAGGTCAGGCCCAAGGGACCTCAGTTTCCATTTCTCCTTCTCTGGCAAAGGGAAGGAGAAACGGGAGTTGTAAGAAGTACAGAGGAAAAGGTTTTTAGCAGAGGCTTCCAAACTGCCCTGACTAACCATCAGCATCTCAGATATTCCTCTGCCTTTCAGATTGTTCAAGTGCACAACCTGTTCTCCTCTCTCACACTGGTTAGCATTGCATCTTTTTTCCCTTCTCTTTCCAAGCCCTGAGCCTCACCTGTCTCTGTTCATTCCCCTTCAGCAAATGGCAGGTACAGCAATAACAAAAGAACTGGTGTTTCTGTTTGTCCTTCAAGACAAAAACAAACTCTTGAAAGGAATCTCCAGTTTTTCTAAACATAGAGATACGTCTTCATGTTGTTTACTATTTGTGCTGCATAACCCCTCTGGAAAAGCCTTTAACACAGCTACAAATACAGAAATTTTTTCCTGTCACCTAGTAATTTTATTGATTTCCCCTTCAAATTCAGAAGGGAATTCAATAAATTCAATATTAATTAATCAAGATTGCAGCCTGCAAGGTGCCAAATGACATGCTTCACGTAAACCAGTCATGGAAAGCAAGTTTACCCTGACAGTGAAACAGAATGAAACAGCAGCTGAACTGGAAAGAATATTCCTCCAACTTAATTTCTGTGATGTCAGATTAACAATGTAATTCTGAGCTTCCTCTGAGACAGAGGTATAAACATCTTTACTGCCAACAAACACTATTCAACGAATTATGTTATGGCCATCTTTCATAAGTGTTGCAAAATTCAGAGTGTGAATATATCTATGGACATACAGCAATATTGACATATCTTTCCTGTGTGGCATTGGATAGAATTAAGCTGGCTGAAAATTAAAGTTTCCTGGGCTGCCTTACCCACTGTAGGGTGGAGAAGACATCTGGGAGTGGTGGAAGGGAATCAGAGAGCTGAGATTCCACAGAGCATTGGGCTAGACTACATAGTTAATGCTAAACTAGGAGTGAATTAAATCCACCATAAACTTGGTCATATGCTTAGTGCATGTGCACAATGACATCTTTTACCTTGAATGGTGGGGGTGAACTAGCTTGCATTAAAGCTAAAAAGGAAGGAAATAAATAATTTTAGGAGCAGGTAAAGCAAGGGATGCTGTCATCAATGCCAAAAAGACTACAGAGTCTGCAAAGGAAAAACTGAGGGATAAATCTTCAACTCAAAGATTATTTAACACTTGACTATAAAACCTGGGAATCCACCAATGTTCTGAAAAATCTCAGAATGCCTTTTGAAGGCAAATACCTCGGGAAAGCATTTCTTAATAACGAATTCTTATGAAGTGATGAGATTGTATCAGCTTTATCCAGAGAAGATGGATAACTATGTGACACACAAAGAAGTAAAGCCAAAGTATGTGCTGTGACAAGCACAGGCAGTTCAAGAATGAAAGGGAAGAGGTCAGTCAAAAGAATCCCTCTGATTCCACTGAGGGATCTCTCAGAATACACTGGTTTTTAATCTAGAAAATATTTAAAGCATGGGCCAGAATTAACAGGGGTGAAAGAACCATGGCCTCAGCAATGTTCACCATGCTCATAGTGTACTAATAGAATCCTTCTAGTTGGCAGAGTCTGGGGGAGCGCCACGAAGATGATCAGAGGGCTGGAGCACCTCTCCTGTTAAGACAGAGTGAAACAATTGGGCTTGTTCAGCCAGGGGAAGAGAAGGTTCTGGGAACAGCTTTTTGCAGCCTTCCAGCACCTGAAGGGGCCTACAGGAAAGATGGAGAGGGACTGTTTATTGTGGGGGTGTTGTGATAGGACAAGGGGTAATGCCCTTAAGCTGAGGAGGGTAGATTAGATATGGAAAATAAATTCTTCCCTGTGATGGTGGTAAGGCCCTGGCACAGGCTGCCCAGAGAAGCTGTGGCTGCCCCCTCCCTGGCAGTGTTCAAGGCCAGGCTGGATGGGGCTTTGGGCAGCCTGGTCTAGTGGATGGTGTCCCTGCACATGGCAGGGGGGTTGGAACTAGATGGGCTTTGAGGTCCCTTCCAACCCAAACCTGTCTGTGATTATAAGGGAAACATTATTGAAAAAAGTGAGTTTGTAATCATTGCTCTATTATTTTGCCTTTTATTTCTTTGTGATTAAAAAACCTGATTTCTTTTTCTAGTTTTCTTCCTGTCATGCTTTATTTTTATCCCTTTTTCTTCGCATGTTCTTACTCAGCTCTGACACTTCCCAAGCTGTTGCTCCCAGAAGTCACATGATAATGTGAAGCATCTGGGTTAGGACAGATCCTACATTTTACTGTCATTTGGCCTATTAAAATGATCAGGAGTGTTTTAGGGAGATGCAAAGGGACTTTGTAATAGAAGTCTGAAGAGTAGCAGTCTGATTTCTGCAGTGGAGAAATCTTTTAATAGCAAAACACAGAAGGAACTAACAGAAGTTAATATAGTGTCCAGATTTTTCCAAAGGTCAAGAAAATTTATTAATGCAAGTCAAACTTCATTAGTTTGTGAAATAAAATTAAAACATCTCTTTCTATGTACCATGGGATCATGTGAGGGGGTGAAGAAGGAACAGAACAGTCAGATTTTATATTGTGGAGCACTGGATGCGGTCTTCTGTCTTCCAGTGCGTGTAAAGCTCTCAAAGGTCCTTTTTGCTCATCACTTCCTGAGAACCTTTTTTTAATTAACATATATACACTGATTAAGAGTCTGTTTTAACATACAGTCTGAGCTGAGACCACAGAAAGAAAGAAGGTGGGAGAAGAAAGTGACTCAGTGAGAGCTAAAAAAAAAAATCCCAACAGACAAAGCAAGTCAGTAGAAGGGTCAGACTGCGTGCCCTTCAGCAAGGTATTCTCTCTACTGCACTGCACTGTATATCTCTTTGAAAGGGAGCATTTTATCCTTGATAGAAAAAGCAAATGTAATTAAATAAATTTAAAAAAAAAGGGGGGGGGGTTTGCAAAAAACAACCAGGAAATGGCTTTTGATAAGTGATTTGCTCTAGGGAATTGTACTCTAGCAGATGAGAGAAGCTTCATCTTCCATCTTGTACCTGGCACTTTGGAGTTTAAAGAGAATTTAGGAAGATGTATTGGAGAACAATCAGATAATGTAGAATGAAAGGTACTTGATCTTAGTTTGATAGGGTTGTGCAATACCACAGGGATATTACTCATATATTCAAAACCTCAGAATGAATACATAAATGAATACATAAAGGAAAGTGTCAGTGGAAACATAATAGCTAGTGCTTTGCATTTTTATTTTTTAAATGACATCTATACTTCTTAAAATAGTTCCAACAGTTTCTAGGTCAGGTTGATACGTGCCACAGCATGCCATGATTTCAGATGAGTCAACAACAGTTGTTGAGGAATTGAACAATAAACTAATGTATGACACCTTTAATAATTTCTTAAAGATTAATTGGGCCACGTAGCAATAAACACAAAATATTTCTCAATGGTAATGGCACATTCAGAAGATTCAGTGCATTCCTATAAAACACCAGTTTGTTCAAAAAGTAAACACAAATGCTAACCATAGGAAGATGGCAAAGATTACTGAGAACACAAAACATGCTCTCATAATATACAAACCATCTGTAGTAAGCAGCTGAGGGGTGTTTTGAAGAGGAGGATTTCTATTATTTTAGGTATGAAGAGACTTTTGTCAGGCTGCAAATTTTATTCTTTTTTTCCCTCTTGCAGCTATAAATTGCACAATGAAACAGCAGCAACTGAACTGGGAGGTGAAAGACACAGAGGAATCACTAACCAGATGGTTTAGAAAGTCTTCTGATAGACAGGTTATGTGTAATTTTTATTAATGTGCATTTTTCCAGCTTCTTCAGTCTGGTCCTGTGAAGCTGGGCTAAATGACTAAGGAGTCTGGTGGTGTGAACTGAGTGGACGACTGTGTGTGCGTGTGTGTGGGTGCACGCTGACTATCTGAGGTGTTCCCAGTGCCTCACACACAAATGCCAAGAGTGAGAAGTATTTCTAGTTTGTGTTCAGAATGAGGATATATTGCCTGTGTTCAACAAATGACTACTATCCAAAGAAGTCTTTGATAATGCAATGCTGAGTTTAAGGAGAGGTTTTGCAGACAAACAGGCAGATGAGAGCAGGCACTAGGTCATGATAATACTGTGAATTGGCTGCCAGAAAGGAGCTGGCTCATCTTCTGGGTGACTTGGAGAGGAGGTTAAACTCCACACAGCTATATATGTTCATAACCATAGTGAGCTAGCTACAAAAACTAGGAGAGAGGCTGCATCCCTAGATTTCTAGTGCCCTACTAAAATGAAAATAAAAAGGTTTTGCTATTATGTAAGAGATTTGTGTAACTTTATGTGCATTAATGCTAGCTAGTATCAGTGCTTTACTGGGTATGTCACTGTAAATTCTCAACACAAAAATAAGTGACTTGAAAGAGAGAAGCCAAAATAGAAATCAAAAGATGTGTGTCAACCAGCTCTTGAAAATCTTCACTGGATGCATCTTCTGAATTGGCTCATCCTTAAGCTGTCATGATCACATGGTTGAGATCACGCTTGAGATGATTACTATTCTGGCTTTTAAATTTAAAGACAGCTGATTGAATCAGCTTAAGTATTAACCAATTTTATCCTCATTTTATCTAATTGGAATCTCAGTAATGGAACATCCCAGCCCTTTCACATCTTGTTATAGAGACACATATTTCTGGCACAGCTGGGTGACTGAACTGTTGCTCAAAACAGCCGTTATGATATTTCTGTCAGCTTCTCCCAAGGAATTCAGGGAGGGTGGAGGGTTTTTGCCTTGTTTTCATGCCTGAGTTGGGATGTAGTAATTATTCTGTGTACATGCCTTGCCAAACTATTCTTGTCCTCTAATGCCTGAAGTGGCTGACAAAATGTGTTGTTATTGCAGGGAGGTGTACCTGGCACCAAGGCTGCCCTCTTCACTTACTTGATAGACTGCAGTGTCAAGATTAACAATGGAGTTTGGTTTGTAAGGAGGTTTCAGCCAATCGTACTATCTCTCCATACCTTTTCCACATCAGTTATTTCCTGAGCAGACCCTTGCTTAGGCCTTTTTCTGTAACTATTTGCCAACGAATTCCTCTGAAAAGGCCTGAGGGAAGAAAGCCATGAGCAGGTTGCTCTTCAGGCATATTCTCATGTCAGGCATTTAAAAAGCTATGAAGAAGCTTATTGGTTTATGCAGCACAGGTTCACTGTGGAAATCAGAATACCCCAGTTTCTCTGTTTGTTGAAGTTTTTCTGTGGTATTACAACTCCAGACAAACTGTGAGAGCTCAACCTCCTTAATGCCAGAAGAAGGCAGGACAAGGGGGCATCATACAGTCTTCTAAAATAAGCCTCACTGCCTCCTTTATGCTTTCTGAAGCAATACAATTGTCAAGGTAAAGACAGTCCCCTCCTAAGGTAGAAGAGTCCTGCACTGCTTCCTTGTCCCCTACTGCCTTCTCCTTGCATTCTAGGTTCTGAAGAGGCTTCCATGAGAGCAGGCAACAGATGAGGCTGTGGGCAGGAGGTGGGAGTTGTAACAAGAGAGTCACTTGCCTACACAGAGGCTGCCAAACATTTCCAGTCAAAATTGATTTTCATTAAAAAAGTATTTGTTTGGTGTAATTTTTTTTTTAAGATAAGGTACTTTTTGTTGACAAGTTACAGAGCTTCTCAGATTGTCTGTGTTCAGGCGTCATAGAAAGCATTTTTTCTCCAAAAGACTTCCTGGGCAACCTTGTGTAGATCCAGGCCTGGAGGTTGGTGGCCCTGCCAGTGGCAGGGGAATTGGAACTCTATGATCCTTGGGGTCCCTTCCAACCCAGACCATTCTATGATTCTATGATTCTATGATTCTCAAGCTATTTCTATGAGTAGCTCTTGCTCTTGTATTTTATAAGGAATTTGAGCTTGCAGTATAAATTCCATATATACATTTTCTAGAAAAAAAAAAGTGGACAAGTTTGTATGATGTTAGAAATTAGAAACTGTAGAGTATCACTGATTCTGGGAAGAATAAGTGGGACATAGCTTGAGGTGGGCTAAACTACACAAATATATGTATAATAGTTCCAGTATCTCTCTAGCAGATCGGAATCTGGCTCATCAAGCCTGACAAGTGGGGTTTTTTTTTTAAGTTGATCTAAACTGCTATCTAAAAAAAAAAGGAAATTATAAGAATTTTTGTTCTTTTACTCCAAAGAGATGGGACAGAGTGCTGGAGAAGGGCTGTAACCTTTCCATTTCCTTCTAGGAGAGAAGTCATACTGCTCAAGACATACTGTTCCTTCTTTGGAATATGTGCTATCATGCTGAAAATGCTCACTGGTTTCTGTGACAGAAAAAACAAGCCTCTAGACAAATCATACTTAAGAGGTGGAACCTTGGTAAGCAGCACAGAAAACCAATGAAGTTCCCAAAGCAATTTAACAGTCAGAGCCAAAACCTGAATCATTTCACATCATGAACAAAGCTGTGAAAAAGCTTTGGAAAATGTAAAACCAATGCAGTTTCAGGTGAGGATGAAAAGCTTTAAAAGAAACCAGTCACAAAACTATGGAATTGGTAAGGTTATCAGTAAAATCACCACACTGTTAAAAAACCCCATATTAGATCAGGAGAAGCTTTTATATCAATGTGAAAACAACAATTTGTTCAAATTGCCAAAGATGTCCTAAGCTTGTGCAACAGCCATGCAGGTGGCAGGGTCCTTTGGTCCACTGCAGACAAAGCCAATTCTGTCTTAAGAAGAATTAAAGAACTAAGGCAAAAGTAAAGAAAGACCAAGACACATTTCTTTCCAGAAAACCACATGCCCACCAGATTTTTGCCCTAGGAATAGTCATCAGAGGGAAAACTGAGTAGCAAAAGCTACTCACAAGCTTCACATATTTGAAGAAAGCTTTTGACAAGGCTTCAGCATCAGTGTCATTCTGGAACATCTTGAAATGTTATATCCAATGAAAATAACAGACATCAAAACTTTTGTAGCAAGGCTTAGCTTTATATTTAAAGTAAGCATAGCTTCAGTGAACAGTTTAACATAGAAGTCAATGTCAAATGAAAATATCTTGTTTCACCTTCATGGAATTTCTTGCTTCACTATGAGAATGGATAATTCTTTGGAAAAGTATTTAGCATTTAGTTTATATAGCACCACTAGTTTAACAACTGTAAGCCTGATTTAGATGTTGATGATGATACTGTGACCAGCCTACCAACATGGTTACAGACATTAAGTGAAAGATAGCCTTGATAATTAGCAACAGCAAAAGTCTAGGGAGAACTCACCAAATTCCAGTTCAAATTTTCTGAAAGAAGTCATCAGTGGTGATAAAGGTGATACCACAAGAGGTTTAATTAGGCAAGACAACAACAGCTTGCCACAGTTTAGGCACTTACAGCATAACACTGCTTGGACTTGGAGATGAAGCCAAACCAGTGTCCATCCAGAGCTGCATCTGCTCAATAAAACCTTTTCAACCCTGGGTAACACTTAATGACATGTACATTGCATACTGAATGATGAACTTGCATTTCATATTCATGACAATGAAATAATATATTTACAGACTTGAGAAGTATGTTGCCCCAGAAGAGTCACACATTGCTTTCTTAAGTAGTCTGAGCTAAATGAAATCAAGAAAGGGCTAGAGAAGAGGACCTGTGAGGCAAGATACTTTTGCCTCTTATTATCTTAGGAACATCTCTTAGTTTGGTGAGCAAATAATGATTTATTTATTTAATTAAAAGCGCTTTATATGCACATTGGCATGGCTAGGCCTACAATATACTTTTAAAAACCAAACATCACCTGTTCTCTTGGTATTTATGTGAACAGATGAACATAACTGTTGAGACTACATCAAGGAAAGGTTAGGCTTCCAATAGGTGCTAAATATACTTAGTCCAACTCTATAATTACTCACTCTTTTTGGATGGAGGAGTCCAAGAACAACCTTGGACCTCATATTCAAGTGTCAGGCTAGGGTACTCATGGTACCCCTTATTGCTTCTGATTTTAACAGGAGAGAAATCAAGCTTTGAATGTAGACATGGATTAATTTTTTTTCTAGGTAGACATCACTACGTGACCAGAGTAGATTTCAATTTTTCAGTGGCAGAAAATAAGCAAAAGACTTGGTTTCAACATTCAATAAAGGGTTGCCCCACAGTCTGTCCCTGTAAGATAAATTCAGAGAGGCTGCTTCTAATTCTGCTGTCTGTCCAAGATGAAATCAGCAAGCTCACAAACAGGAAATCAGTTCTGTGGGATTCATGGGATTAATCAATGGTCTTGAAATGTGAAAATACTTTTAAAAAAATTTCTGCCCAACATGAACACAGAATCACAGAATGGTCAAGTATGGCAGGGACCTCTGGAGATCAGATCATCCTGTCCAATCCCCCTGCTCAGGCAAAGCCACCCAGAGCTGGTTACCCAGGACCATGCCCACATATTATTTTAGTATGTCCAAGGATGGAGACTCCACAACCTCTCTGGACAACCTGTGCCAGTGCTCAGTCAGTGTCACAGTAAAAAGTGTTTCCTGATGTCCAGAGGGAACCTCCTGTGTTTCAGTTTTGGCCCATTGTCTTTGGTCCTGGCACTGGGGACCACTGCAGAGACCCTGTCTCCTTCTTCTTTACACTCTCCTTTCAGGTATTTACATACACTGACAAAATTCCCCTGAGCTGTCTCCTCTCTAGGCTAAACAGCCCCACCACTTTCATACATGAGATGCTCCAGTCCATCATCCTCATGGCCCTTCATTTGACTCTCTCCAGTATACCCATATCTCTCTTGTACTGAGGAGCCCAGAACTGGACATAGCACACCAGCTGTGGCCTCACCAGCATGGAATAAAGGGAAGGGATTTGCCTGTTGGTAATACTTTGTCTAATGCAGCCCAGGATGCCATTCATCTTCTTTGCAGAAAGGCTACACTGCTGATTCATGTTCAACCTGGTCTTCCCCCAGAAACACTGGAGGTCCTTTTCT
Organism: Zapornia atra; assembly: GCA_013400835.1. Lineage (NCBI taxonomy): Eukaryota > Metazoa > Chordata > Aves > Gruiformes > Rallidae > Zapornia > Zapornia atra. The sequence goes on along the minus strand of VZTU01006162.1, from coordinate 80,095 downwards.
GCCAAGCTGCTTTCCAGCTAGGTGCCCCCCAGAATGTACTGGAGCCTGGGGTGCTCACCCCCCTCACCCCTCAGGTGCAAGACTTTCCCCTTTTTATTAACTTTATGAGGTTCTGTGATTCTTGTTGGGCCATTTCTCCAGTCCAACAAGGTCCCTCTTGATGGCAGCATGACCCTCTAGTGTATCAGCTGTTCTTCCCAGTTCTGTGTCATCTGCAATCTTGCAAAGGGTTCCCTCTGCACCATCATCCAGATCATTAATGGAGATGTTAAGCATAGGGATGGTAAACTTATTGCTACACTAAATGTATATTTTTACCCATCGAATTTCTGATGACAGTTGTCTTTTGTGAAATCAGAGCTAAGTAAATATTTGCAGATCTTATTTTATAATGGATTACTTTTGATTGGAACTAGATGACTAAGAACTAGTTCTCAGAAGTGTAGGTGATTCCCATGATTTTCCCAGGGACAAATATATGTTCGGGTTGGTGCTCAGACACCGTTTAATTTAGGGTGAAATGTACTCACCTGCTTTGCTTTTGAAGAAGAGCTGAAGGACTGATGAGAAGCATGTTTTGCTAAAAAGTATCCTTGGAGAAGAGCTGAAAGGCTGATGAAGAGGAAACATCCTGCCCCACCAGGCCCCAGGGCTGGGGCATTTCCAGAGAGGCCAAAAGGCAACAAAACTGGAGGAAAGCTCAAGGTGGCAGGGGACGATGATGACCACTCACCCAATTAAAGGCCTATGCAAATGACCCCACACATCTTCAAGGAGCACACATCCAAATTTTAATATCCTTGACCTGTAGTAGATAATGCAATGATCACTCACCAATTCATGTAAAGTTAGGTGGGTTTTTCTAGTCCTGCAACAAGATCAGTAAGTTGTAAATTCTGTGTGCAGGAGGCTGGCTTTGCTGAGCTACCACCTAGTGCCTGTCTCTGCACAGGCATGGAATAAATCAAATGCCTCTGTTCGGTGTGTGTATTGGTGTACTGCACACCAGGTAACCACCCCACTTTTGGGACAACGTAGGGTGGCTGTATTTTCAGTCAATGTAAGTGAGAGCTCATGAATACTTAAAGCTGTACTTCCCATGGATCTGAACAGTTATTTCCCTTTAAATCTCAGATGTATTTCATGCCATTTCATGTTCTCTATTCAACTGGCAATAGAACAGACTTATACACTCATATTTTTATGGCGTGACTCACAATTATGAAAAAATCATTATTCCAGTAATGTAACATAATGTATCCTAGAGATTCTGCAATTAGAGACAAGTGATGTCACTAAAATGACATTTGAATAACTCTGTATTAGTGTCTTTCACTTCACTTCCTTGATCCTGAAGCCACATCCTTCCAGCAGTCTCATCTGGGGATTGTAGCTCACAAGGTAACAATGAGTTTCAACAATGCATCATTAATGTTGCTCTTTCTTTGTGATAAAGCAGCAAAAGCTGGCAAACAAATACTGCTGATAATAATAATACTGATTCAGGGTCAGCTGCAAACTCCACTAAATAACCTGATGTTTTCTGAAGCTGTTGATTGTCTCTCTCCTAGATCATGGGGATGACTTCTCCCCTCTACCTGGCATGTCAGCTTTAGTGATGGAGATGCACCCCAGTTCCTTGAATGCCCACCTGGTTAATCTGCAGCACTACTTTGGCCTCATTTGAGTATGAACCCCTAGAGAAATCAAAATCATCCTTAATTTGCCACACTGAGTGAAATTCATTTTAATGACAAAGAAACTCAAAATTTTAAAAAAAATCTATTCAAAAAAGACAGTTAAATTTTCATTTAAAACTGGAAATAGAAGCATAAGAGCAAAAAATAGTGATTTTGAATATACATAGACTTAGGCTTTGGTCCGGAGTTGTCCAAAGTACCTCTTAGCTGCAGTCACCATGGCTTGACTCCACAGAACTCAGCCTCAAGGGTGATACTTTCCCATCTCCATTTATATTCCAGTTTTTCTGATTGCTCTTGAATGTCAATGATGCTTCAAAGTCCACCACAAAAATCCCCTGTTTTCAGAGGACTCGCCAGAGGTGCTGCCTTAGGCACCTGAGAGGTTGCTGCCAGACTGCCCTTAAGCTTACCTAAGAATGACTGCCTTTGAAGGGTAGAGAAAGCCCATTCTTCTTCTCACTTTTACCTTTTCCTTTAGGAAGTCTTTTGAGTAATAGGCTTACTCTGGTTTATTTTACAAATCATGTTATAAATATTGGGGGTTTTAATTGTGCAGCAGTTTCAGTTCCCTTCTTGTTTACTGACATTCTGGGGAGACAAAATTTGCACAGTAAAATGAGGTGTCTGTTTGAAGGAGCACCCTGTCTCAGGGTATCTGCATTGACATTTTTAGCAATCCATAAATGGGAAGTGCTCTGAATACAGGTTTGGGCTTTAGTATAAAAGAAGAAGATCCGTTTGCAAAGTCCAAATTCTTTATAGATCTGAGCATCTCTTGAGAAAACAATGCTCTAAGTGCAATATTTAAGTAATACAGCATTTGAAATTGGACAGTTCAATGCAAAGATCAAATTTTGACTGTTCTTTGCGGGTTTTTTTACTTGTTTCTCTAACTTTTTTCCAAACTTGAACAAAATCTGCTGCTTCAAAGTTTATTCCTTAGTACATTTTTGCCAGCTACCCCTAAATCAAACTTCCTAGGATGTATGTGGGGGAAGAATTCACTTTTAGTTTGGATTTTGGTGTTTGCAGCCAAAGTCATGTAAAAATCCAAAATTGACTTCAAGCCAGAAAGAAGGGTCAAATGATGTGTTTATTCTCCAGAAACATACTTTTGTTTTGTTTTGTTTTGTAAAAGGAAATGTTTAGCTATGTTTTAAGCAATGTATCTTTTCCCTTCAGGTGATGGAATTGTTATAAGAAAGGGTTCAGTAGGATCCCCTAATCAGAATCTGGTGAGATCTATCATTTTATTGGAGTGTTGAAAATGTCCCACGTAGGCTCTACGAGAGAACAAGACTCCCACCCCACTTACTGTTGTCAGACACTGAAGACCTCACACTACTGCAAATTCTGAAGCTCTGGCCAAATTTCAGCACAGATCATTCTGTATTTTACCCCCAGCAATTCAGCCTATGCTTTCAGTTGCAGAATCTTTACACCTCCTTTTCTGAACTGTAAGGTTGCACTAAGTCGTTATGTAGCTTTTTTTTGCACCCTGACAGCAGTTTTATATCACTATTAAACCCCATACTGGTGATACAGTTTTCATCTTCCTTTAGGAGATATTTAAGACTTTATTAATGCTAAAAAAAAAAAAAAAAAAAGGTTTTTTGAAAGGTCCTTTTGAAATCCATTATACAAATGTGAAATATTTTTATTTATAATTGCTATTGAGTACCTTTTTATTGCTCTATGTATTTCTCTAGTACATGAAAGTCAATCATTTATAGAGTGCTTAGAAAGCTTCTAAACCGTGTGACAGGACTGGAGAACAGGTAATGAGAAACCTAAGGGAAAACAGGCTTTGTGCAAGAGCAATCCATAGCTTCTCTCTTTTTCCTCCAAACAAAATTGTAACATCAGCACACCTACTGCTCACAGCATAGAACAATTTCTTTTGAAATCACCCTTTTCTCCTCTACCTCTATATGAGCTGTCTCTTCTCCTGTAATAAATTAACAGTGATACACCTAATGAGAAGGGATGCACATGGCAAGCTTTGGCTTGAAGGTAGTAGAAGATTAATTCTGCTATAGAGCAATCTCAGTGAGCATGGTGCTAGCTAAGGTAAATTGAGATGACTAAACTGTATTGATTAGAACCAGACTGAAAAATTGTTGTTTTTCAGGGGAAGAAGAAAAGACACTTTGGGATATTGAAAAACTTCCTTTCTTATTAGTACACCTATTGTGTTCAGGATAATTCAGCATGTTTTAGCTCATTTTGCAACTACTGGATGAAGTTATTAGGGAACTTCTTAAGAAACAATGCAATAGAAGGAACTGAAATGTAAACTAGGGCTGGACTGCACTTTGAGTTGTGTGCTGTCAGTGGTAGCCAGGAATGAAGTGGAGATAAGGTATGAAGAGTTGGATATTTAGCTAGGAAATGCAACACGTACAGTACTCTTGGTCATTTCTGTGTTACAATATGCCTCCTCTTGTGCCTTGTCTTCATGGGAAACTACTGTGTAATATACAAAGGTCTGCACATTGAATGAAAAAGGTATTTTGGGAAAAAATTCCTTGACACACTTATATGTCCCTTATATGATTCTTTTTTTGTTCTTTAATTAGACTGATTTTACTAAATGACTTCTTCAAAAAGCACCCTTGTGTTACAAGAATGCAAGCAGGTAGCTAAGGTGAAAGGCCTACTCTGCTATCAGCATCTGTGCATACACATGGGCCAAAAACCCCCCAACCCCCTCAGGCCAATATATTTTGTGTTAGGCTCATAAAACCTGTTTAAATTTAATACCCAGAGGTTTCTGAAGCCTAAAGACCTTTTAATATCTGTCCCCTAACTGCATAACTTTGTTCTTAAAATCCTAAGCACCTTAAACATTCCTTGCTGACTTAAGTAGGTCTTTTGAAAATCAAATCCTACTGGGCATGCCAAAGTGTGACTTCAGGGTTCAAACTCTACTGATCTGGTTTTGAAAATGTTGGTAAACACACATGGTATAGAATCCCTCTTTCCTGGGAGGCTACCAGTACTCTCACAGTCCATCCAGGGAACCCACTGGGACCTGATCTTTGTAGAGCTGAGCATGCTATTCTCTGCCTGTGCCCAGGTACTGGCACAGATAAGTGATACTGTACCTCAGAGGGACAAATGCTGTCTGCAATGGAGCAATGCAGCATCTCTGCAGCCCACCTCACAAACCTTGCATGAATCTCAACTCCTGGCTGCTTTAAGTGATTGTTCTTCCTGTCAGCACACAAGCATGTGCAGGCTGGAAGTGGGGAAGGGGTTAAAGCCTTTCTGTCATTCAGGTCAATCCTTTTATAGTCACACTAGGCTTCATAAATTGAAATTCCCCTTTGTGCCAGGCAAGGGGGAAAAGTAGGGTGATACATCTTTAAGTACTGAAGATGAGATCATCTTCTTTTTATAGAAACTGAAATCATCCAAAAGCTGCACAGCAGCGGCCTGAGTGTGTTTCTCAAGCTGCATGGAAAGAACACTGTCTGGGAATTTCTTCCCAAATGGAGAGGGAGCAAATACCCAGCCAGATCTTATCTTGAAATATGACTCCTAGACACTGCTTTTATTTCTTGGAGAGAACTGAGCTTTTGACTGGCTTTATTTTATTGCTTTTCTTTATTCCGCCCTTACAGTCATGAAAGCAAAACCCAAGTCTTTCTCTTTTCCACTGGCTATGACTGAGAAATCATTACAACACCTTGAATCCCATCTCACAAAGGAAAAACCAGTTGCAGTTATGGGGCTGTTACTAGTCATCAAGATAAAGCAATAAAATTCACAGAGAAAAGTGTCCTGCCCTCATCCTGTTCATTACCAGACAGGCACATAAGAAAAAGTGTGAAAATTGTTAAAAAAAAACGACCTTCAGCCCCTACCCCATGCAAGCATGCATGTAAACCCCACTCACAGACACACGGACACCTGTGGGCTGAGCATGGCCAGGCAGAGGCCGGAACTGGGATTCCTACAATACTGATGATAACATCACAGGGCACGTTTGTAGTCATGGCTTGCCCTCTCTAAGAACCCCAACAATGGATTCTAAAATTAGACTACCACAGGTGTAGCCATGAATCAAAGTTAATGCCTAAGTTTAAGCACACATTTTGGAAGCTGGCTGACGTCACTTTTCTCCAGCCCTTCTGTACCTTGCATTGCTCAGTGTAAATCATGCTAGAATCAGCTTTTCTTGTGGTTCCTAATTTTAGCAAAGGTTTAGTAGTTTCATACAATAATTGAATAAGTTGTTTGGTTTGCCTTTGTCTTTTTTATTGCTTCAAATACTGTAGCTTTGCTTGGTAGAGAAGAAACTGTCCTTAAAGCTCAGTGAAAGTTCATAGGGAAGTGAAGTTATTTCACCAAGGATGCACGTTGCATGAGAGGTGGCCAGAAGTGAAGTCTAGCTCCCCAGGCTGGCAGTCTGATATCTTGTTCACCAGACCCTCGTGCTTCCCCGTGCCAGTTCAGAAAGCAGAGTTCAAGAAGGGTTTTAATACTTGGTGTAAGTGGGACTAGAGGGGGTGGGGAGTGAGAGGTGTTGAAGGTCTGTGAAGGTCTTTGCTTGCAGTAAAGGGACAAAGAGATGAAGTGCTGCCCTGGCGTTCAATGGCTTGGGTCTGGATGTCACCTCTCCCTTGACCACAGGTTCCCTGAGGCACAAAGGAAATAGAATGGCTGTGTAGGGCAACAACTGTAAGGAAGTATTTATCTTGGTCATTTATAAGCATAATAAAAAACACAGCACAAGGATACAAACTGAGCTGCTGGATCCTCACACAGACCAGAAAGTGTCTGTGCAGCTCCCTAGCCACATCCATTTCAGGCAATCTCAAACTTCTTCATGTCTTAGAAGCCCTGTTCCTTTGTGACCTGTGAATGTGACCAGTGGGACAAGCTGCACCAGGAGACCTGGCTGTCCTTAGCCATCCTGCAGCGCCGCTGGATCTGAGCCAAGAGGGAGAGGAGGAATTCCCACACCAAGTGCATCGGCCTAGGGGAAGGCAGAATTATGCAAACCACTTTGCTGCTTTGGAAGCACTTCAAAAGCCAAGTCTTGTGTGGATCTTTTGAGGGAAATGTGAAGCAAGGGACTGGCTGAGAGAAATGACCTCACCTAGTTTTCCAAATCAGTGTGTTTGTGTGTGTACATGTGCGCTCCTCGGCAGACATTACTTTGATCTATATTTGCTGAGTTTTACTATAGCACAGGCAGTGCAGTATTATAGTGTGTGTGTGGGGGGTCCTCCTAGGAATGGCATAGATCAGAAAACCACAAAAAGAAAAAGGCAATGACAGTAGAATGTGAGCTTCATTTCTGAAACAGAGTATTTTTATAGCTGTCCCTTCAGTTTTGACTCTCATAAGCCTCATCAGAAAATCAGTTGTGAAATTTCACACCACCTTCATTAACAACCAAAACCCAAGCACGCTGCATGCTATAAAAAGCAGTATAGTAAATATCATAAATCTTTAATATTGCTAACACATGGCCATACCCTTAGCGCTTTTCAACTGGCACAGCTCCATTGGTATGTGAGCAGTACATCCCAGCTGAGAAGGCAACCTTCAAATTCTTATCCCAAGGACAATCCTACCACAGTCATTATCAATTTAAAGGTTTTGTTTCTGCTTCCTGACATTTTTTTAATCAAAGGGAAAAACCTGATTTTATGTGTTTGTGTATGAAACAAAATGCATGTGATGGTTTTGAATTTGTTTGGTTTATTATAGCAGGCTATATTCTCAAATTTATAGCAGGAAGATGTATTTTAATTGCAAAAAATATACAGAACTGTTCAGATTGCAAAATCAGTCTTTCATTATATCTTATTTTCCTCTTGGGCCCTAAATTAATTCATAGGAGATGGTTTATGACCCATAAATGGAATGATTACTGATACCTCATTGCATCTTCAGGAATCAGCGACTGACCCTCTCTCTTACTATAATGAATTCTGGCTCATTCTACCTCAGAATAATCAATAATCTTACAGATACTCTTACAGTTTTCATCATCACTGTTTTGTATTTCAACAGCAATAATTGCATTTTCTTTTTTTTTTTTTTTTTGCCTGTAAGAATGATAAATACTCACTCAACATGAAATGAGTGCAGAAAGAATCAAGTAAAAAGCTTGCAGTGATCTGGAGTACCCCATATGAGGAAGCAATAACTGTGTATTTTTCACCTCTATTGCATTTTGTGTCATTTATTCCAAGCACAAAAATCATGGACTTCAGTTTCAACCAAGCTGATCTTCAGGAAATTGTAATTATTAGATACGTGCTTCTGCAATTTCTGAAGAGATATTGTTGGCAAGATAGTTCTTTACACAATCTTAAATCAACCCAACAGCACCTCCAGGTTGGGGGCCAAGTGTCCAAAATAATAGGCACATGTGACAAAAGCTGCTTTCAGGTTGCACAAATTATGTTAACACAGGTATCAAGGAACTTCTGAGCACTTGAGTTCTATTCATTTGGGTTTTTTCTCATTCCTTTTTTGCGCCATCCCCCACATTTTAAAAACATGGACTGAAATGATTTAAAATTAAACCCTAAATCCATCGATATAACCATGTAGGTTTTGTACTCACAGATTTAGAACATCTTGATATGCTGCAAAGCGTTCTGCTGCTTCACCTGAAGTATCAGCAGTGTAGTCAGTGGCCACCCCTCATACAGAGCTGCAGCTGTTAAGATCATACTGCTCTCTGACAGTAGGTTCAACAGTATTTGTTAACAGACTGTGGAAGAAAAGGGCTGAAAGGAGTGGGACCCTCATGGAAGACAGTATTCTCTTGTGATCCCAGACAGCCCTTCTCGTGTTCATTCAGCAATCCTGGTATTCCTCAATTTGTTCCTCCAGTTGCCCAACACCAGAGAAAGGTTTTCCTTAGGATTTGCTAACAGGCAAAGGCGACTATAATCACTGTGATAATCCATGTGATTTCTGTATCTTCTGGTCCATTTTGGTACCTTGATGGAACCCAGGTCAGCCTAAGGTCTGTCACTACCCGAACCGCAGCCCTCTTCCCAAAGCTTCTGAAAACTAATGTTACCTTTAAATAAAAGCGCCCTCCACCTTCTGGGGTTATTACCCAAACTGAACAGCTAAAGTTTTGGAGAGTCATTTACTACTAAAAGAATACATATATAGCCAGGAGAACAAACAGAAATAGGAAAGAAACCTTAAGCTGGGTAGCAGTAAAGAAATGAAGGAATACCCGTGTGCATGTACACGTCTGAGTATGTTTAAGTTGGTTTTTGTATTTTTTTCAGGTGACTTTTCCTAAAGATCAGTTACTCAATAAGTAAAGTAACTTTAAAGCAGTTAAGCTCATTACATTAAATAATTTACTTTTCTGCTGTCAAACTAAGATATTGACTGTTTTAAAATTAAAACAGGTGTCAATAAAAAGAAGGTACAGGAACACACAGGGCAACTTGCCACTGAACAATTTTAATACCTCTAAAATGAAAGCCTCTGGCTTTTTTTATTAAGGTTTCATTGTGTTGCACAGACAGAAATAAATAACCAACATAAAAACAAAGCCCAGCATGACTAATTTTCCTCCTTAATTGTGCCAGGCTAGTAAGAGCTGAACTGCTGCAGAGCTATGTGATGCAATTCCTTTAAAGCCATGCTTAGAGTGCAGTAGGCATGTCATTAGGCAATTATATCCTGCTCCTTGCTGCTTATCATACCAGTGATATCAGAGCAGGAAAAAGCACTTCCTGTGCTGCCCACAGGCTGAGCCTATAATATCCTGTTAAGATGTGACACAAATGCTGAACCATCACTGGAAGGCAGCCACCGATTGAAGCTAGATACGGCTGACAGTGGAAGAGTTAGTGTCTGACTTCAACTTCAGTGCCAGGATGGCACGGAAACCAGTTTTCTTTGATACAGAATGGGGGGGGGGGGTGGGAAATTACCCCTTTAAAATGTGCTTATTCAAAGAATAAATTTCTTCAAGTCCTAATCTCAACTCTTTGTTATCTTGCCATGTTGTAAACTCTGTGTTTTATAAGCAGATAATATGAGAAAATGTGCAGAGCCATTGCCCCTTGTAGCTAATGAAATGCTGATTCTGAGCAGTTCTCAGTTGCACAGGTTCGGCCACATGTATTTTACTGCAAAATGTCAGAGCAGCTTCCAACCCAGCATAAAGTTTGGGGAACTTGCTTAGGCAGAGTTTCCTGCTAATGCTGTCAAGTCCAAACTAGCTTATTTCAAGCTGCATGAGCTATTTCTACACAGTATACATTGTAGACATAGGAATTTTTGGACCTAGAATTGTAAGCCAGGTTCAGCAGTGTTCCTATATAGTCGCTTAAACAGTGCAGGATAAATAACACAGCCATTTTGATTTGCTTCTATTTTCTGCTCCATAATGAGAAAACATGCCCAGAGATAAGTGATGTGTGGTTTCCTTCGGTTGCTTCGAAACCACAAACCACCGTACATTTGTCTCCCAACATGGGGGAAATTATGGTTTCCCAAAGAGTTAGCTGAAATGATGAGTCGTAGGTGTATTTCCTTTTGAACCAAAGATTGATGTCATAAGGAATGTATATTTTCTGAGGAATTTTGTTTATGGAAGAAAATAACAGTTAACCATTTCTTTGATCAGGAAGAACATCAAATGTACTTCTCTGTGTTCTCATGCTCTTATCAATACTTTCTCAAGCTTCCTGCTGATCTACATAGCCTGTTTTATATACACTCTGCTATAAAGAATCTTAACAGTTTCCACACTTCTTCAGCGGGCCTTCCCCTGTGTACAACTGTCTACTATTTCTTTTTTTCTTTTTGCCTTTTAGTATATCCTTTTACTTTGATTAGAATTAAGTTTGCAGTAATTTTTGCATCAGATTCACCTAATGGCAGCTATTAGCATCTTTCCAATTTATTTCATTACTGTAATGAAATACATGAGTATAATATAGCAGAGAGAGTAAGGAAAAACCTATCTACTGTACCATTTCACAGAAGAACAGAAAACCAATTACTTCATGTATTGGACACAGGATGTTTACTTCTCTGCAGAAAGGTTCTTACCTCTATGAATCAGTAAGTGTCAGTAAACTCTCCAAAATTTAACCAGGTTTTCAAAAATGCTGAAGATCAGAGTTCTATCTGACCAACACTAGCAACTCCTTACATTTTTTGGAATTCAACAACCACAACTAACACTTATGATAATTTGTCATCATTTTTTGCTGCCAGATGTATGACATGCTTATAAAAACCTCTCTTTGCTGTGGGTATTAAGCTATTTTGAAGATCCTGGTCAGACAGTGTTTAAGCAGTGTGCTGTACAATGGCTGTCTGTACTGTTAATAACTTCATGTGCAAATCACCAGTCAGAAACTTGATTACCTCACAGGTTTACGGAGTTGATTGTCCTGTGTAATCCTTGCTTCTTATATACCTCATATTTCCACAGAAACATACTGAACAGACACAGCAATCCATAGCCTGGACTGGCTAGGAACAAAAGTGACATTTGTACGGACAGTAAGTGCATAGGGTGAGAATCACAGAATCACAGAATCATAGGGGTTGGAAGGGACCTCAAGAGATCATCGGGTCCAACCCCCCTGCCAAAGCAGCTCCCTAGGACATATCACTCAGATAGGCGTCCAGACGGGTCTTGAATATCTCCAGAGAAGGAGACTCCACCACCCCCCTGGGCAGCCTGTGCCAGGGCTCTGTCACACTCACTGGGAAAAAGTTCTTCCGCATGTTGGTGCAGAACTGCCTGTGCTCCAACTTGCAGCTGTTGCCCTGAGCACTTGCACACAACTGTGCATACAGCTACATGTCTGTACAGTTGCTTGCATGCTTTCAGCCCAGACCAGCAGCGAACCCTCACACATCACCAGCAAATTAATGCAGCTCAGAGACCATTCCTAGTAGGGAAATTTGGAAGTGTCCATGTTCGAATCACAAGAGAAATATTTCATGACATTTATTTTTCTTGATACAAACTGAGCATTTCAAGTTAGAAGCACAGGGGGATTTTTGCTCAATTTCAGGTGTCACACTGTTGTATCACATATATTCCCTGGCTATTTCCATGACATCACTAAGTTCACAGGTCTTTGAATGGTAATTTTGCATGAATGCATTGGAGGCTCCATTCAGACTATCGCCACCACTGACAAGGAAGGGACTTTGGGTTGGATCTTTGAAGGACATAAAAGGATCTGTTTCACTTGTCTTTGGTCAGAGCCAGGTGAACCCTAGTCCTTGCTGTCTTTTCCTGTATGAGGGGAAAAAAAGTAAATGACCACCTTTTACTGGGTTTTTCTGTTGCTTTATTCTAATTACTGTCATTCTATTGACAAATTCAAGTCCCTTGGCTTTTCTGATTTCATATTTGCATGGCCAACAAGCTGTCCTGCTGTTAGCCTCTTTCTATCCCTGGAACTTTTAGGATTTGCAGCAAGTTCAATCACCCATTTAAAATACTGAAGCATGTAATCGAAAACACTGTAAGTCTGTTAAAAGGTCTCTGTCCAGCACCATTCTGTTTAGTGGACAACAGCAATGTGCATTTGACAAGGCCAAATGCTGGGGACCATTTCTGCTATTGACAGAACTTTGTGTGCTCAGGAGCCACAGGAAATTCTGTTGTTTAATCCCACCTTTAAACTAGTCCTGATTTAAAGCAGGCTTGATTTCTTAAATATAGTGGATACTATGGGTTCAAGATGCTGTATCTTCATAGGCCTGTTAGGACAGATAATTCCATTACAACACTGTTTCCTGAATGTAACCACGCTAGAATTATTACTACTTTCTTTGCTTTCAAACAGTATGTGCTAGGTAGCGGGCCAACATGGGAAATCTGAATAGTCATGCATCATGAGTTGCTCCTGAATACTTAAGACATTTGGATAAAATTAACATCACAAGTGCTGTGCTCATCTCTTCTCTTCCTAAAGTCTTCCTCAGTACAGATGTGGATACTAATGAATGATAAATAACTCCAAGGTCTTCTACCTCAGAAACAGCACTTCTCCTGTCAACTGTTTTAGAAACAATAAAGACCTAATGTAAGGCAAAGCTATTTTTTATAGGCCTCTGACAGTGCAGTTCCAAATCACATTCTTATAGTCAATGGAAGGAGCCAAGTTCTACTCTCCTCCTGGGCCAAAAAGCTAAGTTACTCTCTGTCACTAGACTTGTCCTTCCAGACCACGAAACAGAAATAACAGTAGAACAAGTGTGGGAAAGTTTGCATTGAAGTTCTCCTGTGAAGAGAGAGGAGAACTTCAATGCAACATATGTATACACCATTCACTGCTTAAACAAGGAGATTCCTCCTTTGTAGTATGAATGTTATGGCACCGCCTAAAGAAGCCATTGTTCTAGAGGATCCACTATGCCAGGCCCCATACATCTGAGTCTCCTGAAGGGAATGGAAAAATCCCTACTTACCGTCTGTAAGTAGGAAAGGAACAGAGGCACACTGGTCTAAACTGACTCATTCAGGGCTGACCAACAGGTCACTGGCCCAGCCAAGGGCAGAATCCAGATTTCCCACATTCCTAGTTTGTGAAGGTCTTTCTGACCTTTGCCTGCAGGGATTGCAGAGCTTCCTTACCTTGCGTAATGCAGAGTAGCAATCACAGAACACCCAGCAGAACAGTGCAAGTTGTGGGGTGGCCAGTAATACCTTTGAGGGCTAGAAAATCCCAACATTTCTCCATTATAGCCAGGAAATTGCCTGGTGCTGCTCACAAGACCATCTTTTCTTTTGTTCTTTTTTCTTTCCTTAGCCACCTCATTTTCCTTACATAGTCATGCATTCTAGTTGCTCATAAAAGAGCTCAGGTTATCTCTCACCTAATTTTTTTAGGAATTATCTCAGTCTGAGAGGAGGACTGTTGCGTTTTAGCCATTTGTGAGATGAAGACACATGTTTTCAGAGTGCTCCTTAATCTTTGGTGCACATTCAGGATGTGTCAAAAGCCATGTGTTGGAGCTATGGCAGGAAAATGTTGACTAGATCTCTGATAGAAAGTTCTTTTGTTGATTGTCTCTCTTCCCGAGAAAGAAGGGGAAGAAAAAGATATGTGAGTTTCTGTGAAACACCAGCTGTCCCAAACAGTCCAGTGCAGAGAGAGAGAGAGAGAGAGAGAGAGAATTTTAGTTAAAAACTCTTGGTAACTAAAAGGAATGGCATGGTTTGGTGTGGTTGGACTCGATGATCTCGAAGGTCTTTTCCAACCTAGTGAGTCTATGATTCTGTGAATAGATATGATTTGAAAACAAAGGTTTCTATGGAACTGGTAACATTTTGATTAGCTCACACTGTCATGGTGTTAGCAGTCACAATCACAAAGAACATATCTACACAAACCAGATAAGCAGACACTTCTTTATTCCAGCACTGGGGAACACAGGGGGTAGCTCCAACAAAGATGTGTTTCCTCACAGGTACAAAGCAAGACATATTTATACAATTTTTTAGCAAAGTCATTGTGTAAAATTGCATAGAATGCTCACTCTTAATTTGACCTTTGCAATGATAGGCTTTCAATTGCTTCACTTTATCTATGTTCTTATTCTATTAAAATCATTGGTTGACTTTACTGATTGTTTTAAATACAAAGAGGGGAGGGTATTGATTAGCATATTTATGTTATTGCCTGGAAGTCATTATCATATTAAAATGCTCCCAACGCATGCATAGTCAATTGAGCAGGGGTCCTCTTGTGGTTGTCTATAGTCTTCCTCACTGTGTCTGCAAGTGAACCTCATCCTTGCACATGCTCATTTCAGCTTTGGCTAGTCTTCCATAACCATGGCCAGTTTCTTCTGGTACCTATTGTTTTGACTCAAGGTCCATAACAGAATCACAAGGTTGGAAAAGACTTTTGAAGGTCATCAAGTCCAACCAATCCTATCCTAAGATAAACCATATCCCTAAGTACCTCATCTACCCTTTTTTTGAACACATCCAGGGATGGTGACTCAACTCCCTCCCTGGGCAGCCTGTTCCAGGCCCTGACAACTCTTTCAGTAAAAATTTTTTTTCTAATGTCTACTCTAAACTTGCCCTGGCAACAGGGCAGTTGTAGTAACTCATTGTTTTAATTCAGAGTCCACAGCAATTCCCATAATGATCAAGGCACACACCGTCCTAGTTACCTATTCCTAAGGACCTTAACGTGCTTTATATTCTTATAGCTGATATAACTCCTTTAAAATCAAAATCATATTCTAAACTAAACTCAAAATAATTTAAGCTATTTTATTAGGGTGACTGTAACAATGCACCCCCTTGGTACTGGACCATTTGAGCAGCAGACCCACACTCCTACCCCAGTGTTAGTTCCAAAACAAAGTCCCCTACTTTCAGGCTGATGCATTTTAGTGTTTAAAAAAAAAAAATTAAAAATCAACATTTATTGTGACAATCTGCTGCCATCATCCAAACAGCAATATCATATTGTTATATCTACCTACCTACCGCGTGCAAGAATAGTTGTTATAACTCAAGATGATGATGCTTGTTGCAATGACATCAGACCCTTTTGCTCCTGAGGGCTAAGGTCTCTGGCTATCAAAAGTAAAGCTCTTGTCAGGAGGCTGTGACAGCTGGCTGCCCTGCAAGAGGAGAGTTGCAGGGGATCCCCAGGCATCTGGTGGTGCAGGGTCCTCACCAGCTAGAGCAGGTCCTACCACACCCATCTAGGGAGGAGAACAGATCTGGGTGTGCCCATGGGCAGTCCCTAGCCCAGAACACCAGGCAAGTTCATGGCAACAGGCTGAAAAGTCAGGTTCCCAGGTCTGGGCCAGCATCCAGATGAGCAGGGTGCATTGCCAGGCAGAGATAACAGCTCCAGCAGAGCTAAAGGCACTAAAGGTGTGAGCCACAGCTTGAAAACAGCTTCCAGAAGTAATGTGAGGACCCCCCACTGGGGGTTCTCACCACAGATGTTCAGGAGAGCCTGTGCTGAGGGTCCTTGTCTTTCTTTCAAGCCTACCAGCTACATCAGCTCTGGGCAGGCCATGAACCCAGACACCCAAAGCCCCAGGGCTCTGACAGCTCTCTCAAGCAGCTTTTCATCATTTTTATGCTGTGTCAGCTCTGTGCCTCTTTCCAAGGCTCTGCTTCATCATATCGTTCCTCTGTGTGCTGTTAAGTCTGTTTACATTTTTATTATATCTCTTTAACATTTGAGGAAGTGGTATGTGGGGCCTGAATTAAATTACAGCAGGTTCCCCAGCCTGAAGATGTGATCCCCTGATGTTTTCCTGATCGAACACCTTTCTGTGAAGAGCCTTGGGAGACATGTTCAGTAGATCTTACTGCTCACTAGTTTGAATTTGTCCCCCAGATTCTTTCTGAACTCTTCTGCAGCTTCAAAGAGGCCAGCATATAAAACAGGACAAAAGACCCTTTTCCTTCCCCAGGACAAACTTGCACAACTGACATCCAGGCAGCTGAAATCCCTTATCCTCCATGACATGGTACCATGTCACCATCACAAGTCACTGGCCTGTGCAAGCCCCCAAACCACACCTGGGGATCATCTCCCCAGACCAAAGCTGCACTGGTGACTCATACTGGTACAGCAGAGTTACGTGCCGTGCCCACTTGGTTTGCTAGTCAAGACATAGTAAAGCATTTCAAGAGTGAGCAGACTGAGCTGTAAACAGATTTCCTTTCCTTTCTGGGTTGCAGGACTCATCTAGGTTTGACAAAAAGGTTGGAGAATGGGAAAAAAAAAATGAAAGAAGAAATGGGAGTGAGGCTTGCAGCCAGCTATACGGAAGAGAGGGTTTTGGGGATGAAGTGTCAGGTGGCATCTGCATTGTAGCATAGACCTGACACTTTGGGATGCTTGTGTTACAGCAGTTCCGTTACTGCTGCCACGTCTTGATTTTTGAAAGCCTTCTAACATCTAATTTCTAAAGCTTCATGCATAAGAAATAACTAGTCTGTTTAATCTCTTCAGGACAGGGACTATCTCTTCCTTTGTGCATACATAATAATGAGACGCAGCATAATGTAGAGCCTCTAGATGTTGCATGGGAGACTGGAGCATAACAAGCTATATGCATGGCATTTCTCCTCTAATTTGAAAACATTACCCTTGTCCTTTTCATGCTGCCCAACAAATTAATATGATCTCACCCCTTTCTACCTACTGCAAACACTTAAAGCTGTGTTTACCCCTCTGAACATACGGGCCTTACAATGGGAGTCCTGACCCAAGCTTATCAGCAAAGGGGCAAGCATGACACTGGAACAAAGCGTGACATCAAACCAGCTCATCAAGAGGAAGTCTAGTGGGTTATCAATTACACTGTTGAATGAAAACATTTGTCAGAGCTAATATACAGCCAAGCATCCATGAACAGACAATGAAACACTAGCTAATTACCTACCAAGTCTTTCCATTTACTTGATTGAGTTTGGCAAAGAGATACAGCGTGTGCAACCAGCATTCTGCAGGGACTTAATGCTTGCACTTAGAGACATTAGCTCTTCCTGACAGGAAATTGCTTTTTCTCCCTTAATGTTTCCACAGAGCTAGTAAGGCACAGGAAATACTTCTGTGTTTTTGGCATCTGACATCATAAACCAACAGTAGTCCCTGCAAGCAGCTAGGACGAGGCGTAAGAGTTGGCACATGCAGTACAGTCTTAGATTCAAAGCAGCCATAGCAGCAACCCCTTGGCACTCCCAACATGCAACACCTATTGGATAATGGGTTTTCCAGGAGAGAAGCTGGTAACTACACTTGGGGTGGACTGAAAAAAAGACATCTGTGGAAGTGACATTTGCAATGCACTGTTGCTTTTGGCCTTAGGTACCAAATTTTGTATTTCAAGACTGCAAAGTTTGTCCCTGAATTCAATGCATGAAGTAATCATTTATAGTGTTCTACAAGTAATTAGAACTGTGAAATTTAAATTTATGTTCTTCAGCTTATTTATGTTAAATATACTAAGAGAAGCCTTTTTTTTTCAGTGGAAAGAGGCATCTCGCCTCCTGAAGCTCCTTATCTGCCTCTTGTTCCATTGCACAGCATCAGGAAAAGAAATCCCATAGCCTTCTACCTGAGATAATCACATAAGCTCCCATAAATATAACAGATGTCTCTACCTTTAAAGCTTCTCTGGGGAACACTTTTTTAAAATCTAAAATACTTGGCTAAGGAAAAACATCACCACACGAAGGAGTGTGGTGTTGGGGGAAACCGAGAAACCATGAATGGCCTCAAACATCACCGATGGTGTAAAACCGTGTCTACCTTTGCTGTGGGCTTTAGTCTGACATCAGCCTCGTTCCTCAGCACTAGCAGCAAGCAGAGATGGACACAAACTGTTGAGGTTTCACAACAGCCACAGCTGTGGGAAAGCAGGGTGTCTCATGTCTAGTAATTAACTTGTAGCTATTTAGCTTTTGCTAATAAACCTGGCAAAATAATCTCAGCAAATAATTCCTAGAATAGGATTACCTATCCAAACCCAAAATTCCCTGTGGATGTGTGGGAGTGTACAGGTGGAAAGTGAACAACCTGACACTAACACAGAAAGAGCACTACACACCTCAGTTCTTCACTTGTTTCAGCTCTTTATCCCTGGTGTGACCCTGATCCCTTGCAGGAGAGACTAAGCTTATCTACAAACAGTAAAGGGGCTTTTACTTCTAGGCACACAGTCTCTCCTGTCCTGGTTCTGTCCAGGCCAGAGTCAACCTCCCCAAGCAGCCAGCACAAGGGAGCTGAGTTAGCCCAGGTGAGCTGACTTCTCCTGGGCTGTTCCTGACAGCACTTCCCCATAAAAGCAGCTGTTTGGGGAAGTGTATGGGCTTGTTGCCTCCAGGACAGTCTGAGTATTGCTGGGGTGCTGGCTGGTCCTTGCTGTCGGGAAGCACTCTGTAATTGTCAGGTCAGTAAGATACACTGGGTGTGAGTGTAACTGGCCATTGTTGTTCTATATTCATGGTGCTTTTGTCAATGAACTGTCCTTATCCCAGCCATGGAGGCTCTGTCTGTCTCTCCTCTGGGAGTGAGTGAGCAGTGTGTGGTGCTCAGCCACTGTCTGAGACTGAACCACCACACCTCCAAAATTTGGGGAATTCTTTATGCATTGTGAAAGAAGGCTGCAAGCCCAGTTGAGATTTATACATATATGTATATAAGTTGCTGTTAACAGGAGACAACTTCTAAATGTAGGAATACATGCATACACCCTTCACAAGTAAAACTGTCGTTTCCAGCCACAGCAAGCTCTGCTGTATTTCAAATAACTTCTGGCTTATGTAAACTACCAATGTGCCTACAGAAAAATTGAAAACTAAACTAATTGCACTACAGTTCAGATTGGTGGACCCTTGGATAAGACATTATATATTCCAGACTTATGCTTTTATCAACAAGCTTTTGAACAGCCTGTTGGAATTAACATCCTCCTTTGGCTTTATTAAGCTTAGTGCAGAATTTATTGTATGAAGGGTAATAGCCTGTGATGTAAAGACAATTAAATGAGATGAACCATTGGCCTATTGAACCTCTGTTGCTGAACCTATGGCTATAGAACAGCAAGGTGAACAAAGAAGCAAGTTCTCTGCTTGTTCAGCATATACCAGTTATTTATATCTCCAGTTTCAGCTTTTAGCCTTCTCATCAAAGTGCCCTTGTGGTGAACACATTTACCAAATTACTATGACTATATCCACCATAAGAAGGTGAAATAAGTTGACGTTACTCAAAATGTGTCACTTTAGCCTGGCTGCTGTTTAGTACTTGACAATTAAAGTTAAGCACGTGGGGAAGTATATGCAGACAGGGGCCCTAGGGCAAAGGGACCCAACACAGTCATGTTCAAGAAGAGGGAGTGAGAAGAGAACATCTGGCAGAGAAAGAAATGATAGAAGGTGTGTGGGGTCTGAGGAGTTGGAAGCATGTGGCTTTCAAAAGAGGGGGCAATGTTAAAAATAAACTGGAGACCATAAAGAAGATGGAAGAGGACAGGTTTAGACACTAGGAAGAAATTCTTTACTAGGAGGTCCTTCCCAATCCAAACCATTCTATGGATTTTGGTGAGAGTGAAGCTGGGGCGTGAGAGGAAGAAATGAAACCAAAGATGTTACCTTGATATTTAAAACCACTTTCCTATAGGTTCCTCTGGAACATCAGTAGGCGAAGAAAGGTGACAGAGATATAAGTCAGCCATTCATTTCATTACTCCAGCTTTCATGGTTGAAGACAGGATTTTTAGCAGCCTGCACATCTATCCAATGTGAAAATGTTAAAAATCAGGCATTTTAATAGATCCTGAAAGCGTTAGTTCCACTCCAACTCCACTGAGAAGTTTGGCTGCATATGCAGCACACACTTACAGAAAAGCAGTTTCAGATCTGAGCTTAGTGTTGCCCCCAGTTGTAAGTAGCAGGCTGACTAGGACAGTAACTTTTCCTGGCCTGCTGAACTGAAGGGACCCAAGCCAACAGGTGAGAACAGGTCATGCAAATCTTGTTTGATTCACAGTGTTTGCTTCTACTAAATTCAGAATTGGTTTTGTTTTTCAGTATTTCCTTTCTCTCAATAGCCTGCTTCTGCTGAGCATTGCAAAATGTCTGCAGCTGTTAATGAAGTGGTTGATTAGTAGCACTGCACACTGGCACGGATGGGGAACCCAGAGCTCCAAAAAGGGTGGGTAGCACTAAACACTTGTTACAACTTATGCAGGCGTGGTATATCAGTGAGAAAACGCAAGTCATTATACTCTTTGCCTCTCAGTCCACTGTTCTAGCTCTTCCTAAAGCTTATGTCCTCCATTGCCATTAATTACACCTGTGCAAATAACTCAGGTCTGTGCTGTAATGCACCTACTACTGCTCAGATTCCTTTTATGATATGCAGGTGGTCTTCAAAAAGACTGACTTAGCTTTTAGTCGAGGTTTCTTCTATAGCCATTACTAGAATTTGAGTTATTTTCTTTCACATCAAAATAAGTTATCTTTCTGCCTGAGAATAAGCCAAGCTTGTAGGCAGTTTGTGCCACTGAGGCCAGCACAAAGCTTCTTGCTCTTTCACGCCTTATGGATTTAGTGTTAACCACTGAGGCAATGTCAGTCTGAAGTAATCCAGATAGTTTAAGAAACACAGCAGTTACAGTGTCCATGTGAAAAAAACCTCAACCAACTAAAAATCAAACCAAAGCAAAAAAAAACCAAAAACCCACAAAACTAAACAGAATTATACCAGTGAAAGGTCTGGCTAGGCAAGAATTTTGGAACTAGTCCATGGTATTGTTAGAGGGGAATTTCTCGGAGGTACTGGCCTGGGAGGTGAGGTACCAGCTTTCTGGCAAAACAAAACATCTTTCTTGGCTTTGGACTTTCTCTGACTGCAAACATCCCTGTCCTTCCCTGTGCTGCAGTTTCCCTTCTTACTCCATTAAGTGTTGGTTTTAGTGAGGACTGGCTTTTTGCAGGTGTGTACTCTGTTCAGATTAGTAAGGTCCAAGCTTTCTGGTAATATCCAGGGCATACCAGGATTTAACTCTTAATTATCTATTTTCTAATGTTTCACCTTGTGAGGATGAACTTGCTTAATTTTATTAAATACATGTTCATTTTCTGAGGTACCATTGATTTAAATGAGGCATAAGTTTCCAGGCATTGCTGTATATAAAACTTACCATATAATACACTAATGTACAATGTGTGACTATCAAGATACACAGTCTGAAACTTAGGAGGTAACTGTAATTTTAAAAAATCATTAGCAAAAGTTAAGAAGATTTGAAGTGATCATAAATCATGGTTGTGAACTCACTAAATAGGTACCAATTTAAGAAACACAGACACATATCACTTCTGTAATTTTATGCAAGAACAAGAGATCCCATGATTTATAAAAACATTTATTTAAATGAGTACAGCTAAGGATTCTCAGAAGTAATAATCACCTTGGGCACTAATAAATGCTACTAAAAGCTACTGCAGAAGTGAGACTGCTTTCACAGCTATAGCTACCCAAGTTAATGGCATTTTCTCAGTTCATCACTGGTGAATCATTAGCACCGGTGGAAAAGAAAGATCTCATGGAGTCAGCTGAGTGGGCTTAACACCCAGTATGGAAAAAATGCACTAATATCATCATGAATAAGATCCTCAAAGTCACCAACATACCATAATAGTTGGAGATGCATCTTCAAAATAAAATTCTATTTTTTGCAGGTTTCCTTCCCCAACTTCTAACCAAAATAAAGAGCACTATGTTTTGGCTCTTGAGAGAAAAAGCAGCATTTCATATACTTCCCTTGAAGCGTTAATAGTACCTGGAGCCTTCAGCTTGCTTTGCTTTACAACTTGAGTACAACTTCTCCATCACAAAAGTAGAGACTGAGCTCCTTGCATGCATAAATGACTCAATGCCTTTGTAAGAGACATTTTCTACAGGGACACAGAGAAAAAGTACTAAGTTTAAAAATCACAGCATCAATTCCTGATCTCACTGACAGCCACTGGCACCTTTCTTTTACAAACTTGATTCAGTAAGACCAAATTCTCCCAAAAGATCTTCCTGACAATAGACCTGTTTCTTCGAAGCAGGAAAGGTTTTCTTTAATTTGAAACTTGATTGCCCTAATTCAAGTATTATGTATTATGAGTACCAGAGTGTTTTGCAAAGGGGAAGAAGGGTAGATGAGGTACTTAGGGATATGGTTTAGCATAGGATGGGAACAGTTGGACTTGATGATCTTAAAGGTCTTTTCCAACTTTGTGATTCTGTGAAATGCTCTGATTAGATGTCGGTGAAGGAAGAGGGTCTGAGCAGAGTTCTGCCAAGTGATCTGCAGAGGAAAAACTCTTTCCTATAGGTGAAGTGTTGAAAATTACCCAAATTGTTTTGAGTGTAGTTGAGCCACTCTGAATGCTAAGTAACTATGAATCCAAAGAAAACTCACCATACGGAGCTCTTTATCTAGAGCTGCTGCTTAGACAATTCATTAGAGAAGCACAGCCTGTAAAAGCAGATCTTCTAGAGAGTACAATTCGATTTGCTCTCTATTCGCAGGTTGTTTCTTATTTTGCCCATTATATAAAACAGTAACTAATATTCCTTAAAATTAACAGTGAAATACTAACTGTGCAATATAGTATAATCAACATAACATTAAAAAGAGTACAGTAAAAATACTGTTCTATTAGAAAAATTGTAGGATTCTAATACCCATTTGGTTAGAGATTTCTAAAACTGAGTCAACCATTACTAGTTGCATTCATACAGTCATTACTCATTCTCAAACTTGATTTTGCCCTTACATTTCTGGTAGTGTACACAAGAACTTGGGAGTTTAAAATCCAAATTCCAGTATCATTATTTAGAAGTGACTGCTGAAAATTCAGTTTATTTGTTGAAAGTTATCATGCATTTTTTCCCAAGAGAGTCAAGAAGTTAATCACTACCTTCTTTAAATTGACTCTGCTCAATTCTGTCACTTCTCTGAAACAAGCATGTTCTTCTATACCCTCCATTGCTGCCTGTTAGGATTTAACTTTCCCCTTGATGCAGGCTGAAACCTGTTCTTTGTGGTCACAAGCACATCTTGCATAAGCCTTCAGCGTCATCCAAACTGGACAGTAAACATGTAAGATCCCAGCAGCAGCCACTGCAGGATCAGTGCAGCTTGCTGTTACACAAGGCCGGTTCACCACTGACTCATCTTGCTGAAGCGCTGCAGATCCACCACCCACTTCTCTTGAACCAGACTTGTCATCTCACGGAATATAGGTGATACCTGAGCACTCTTTTACACGTTCACAGCTCAGAAATCCCATGGCCCTGGGGGGAGGGGGCAGCATTCCTTGTCTGTTACTGCTTACACACCCAAAGCCTGCAAATACAGATCATCGAATCATAGAATGTGTTCATTTGGAAGGGACCTTTAGAGGTCATCTAGCCCAACCTCCCTGCAGTAAGCAGGGAGATCTTCACTAGATCAGGTTGCTCAGAGCCCCATTGTCCTGGTTCCAGCTAGGATAGCATCAATTTCTTTCTACCAACAGGTGGAATGCTGTGTTTGGGAGTTAGGATGACAGCAGTGCTGATAACACAGGGATGTTTTAGTTGTTGCTGCCGAGTTACCCGTGGCTACTTGTGGGGTTTTTTTCTTAAATGTGATTCCCAGAGGTGCTGCGACCATCACTGATGGGCTCAGCCTTGGTCACAAGGACTCCCACCTTGAGCCGGATAGTGTTTACTCTCTTGTAAGCCTGCAGAGAGCTTCTAGCTGTTTCTTGCAGAAGCCATCCCTGCAGCCCCCCTCCTTCACCAGAACCTCGCCACACAAAACTACAACATGGGAATTTACTGTCTGGAGTTTTGTGAGTGTCAAACAACGTATTATGCAGCAATGAACCTAATGGAGACTAACTTTAGTCTAGACTTTTGTAGATTCCAGTAACATATTTTGCATCAATGGTATTGTGGAATGTGTGTACCAGCACATTGGGAGCTTTTTAGTGGGACTATCTCTGAGGACAAGAAAACTCAAGGCTACAAGGGGCCCTAAGACCTGTCACGTGGCTCTGGTAAGCAAGAAGAGGAAGATAAGGGCTAAAACTCACAGCATAAACAGTGAAGAAGATGAGTGGATGAAGCAAACAAACACCATGGTCCTTGAAGACCACCTAAAGACTGTGGTACGCATTTGGGAAAGGGTGGAAATCTATGATAATGAGTTCTGGGAAAAGTAATGAATATGTTAATCATTTCTTGGAAAGGTCACGAATATGTGTGCATATTCTGCACATAAGCTGGGCAACTAACTCGTTCGATGTGCACATTAGGAGGAGCAATCCCCTGTGCACCCAGAGCTGCAATAAAGAGCAGCTGCTTAATAGTCACCAAGGCTAGTGAGTTTTGATTTTGGCTTTTCACAGCATCACAAGCAGTCAAGGACTTTTCAGTTGTTCATATTGCCTTGCTAATGAGAAGGAGGGGGGCACCCAGGAAGCTGGCAGGGGTCACAGCCAGGACAGGTGACCCAAACTGGCCAAAGAGGGTATTCCATGCAGATGACGTCATGCTCAGCATAAAGAGGGGTTCGGAGGGGAGAAGTGCACAGCTCCAGGCCAAACGGTTTTGGGTATGGTCTGGTTTCTGGATGGCTGAGCTGTACAGCCTGAGTTGTGTGGTTCAGTGAGAAACTGCATCGTGTATCACTGGGTTTATATGTTTTGCTATGAAGTCCTGTTATCATTATTTCTCTCTCTGCCATCCCAAAAAGCTGTCCTTATCCCAGCCTATGCGGTTTAGGGTTGGGGCTTTTTCTTTGAGGTTTTT